>OVAN01005339.1:0-23713 GCA_900406275.1 Anastatica hierochuntica | reverse complement strand
CCCAACAGACTAATGGTTATGTCAGCCATCAAATGGTTCATAACAACAATATATTTTTGCTTTTTTATTTTTTGTATAACACAAAAAAGAATATCATACGAGAAAATATTTCTTAAACAAATTCCGACTATAACATGTTCATCGACACATTCCTCCACAGAACGCAAAAACTTTCGGAAAAAGCGAGACGTCGCGAATTTCCGAAAAGCAAAATTCCAAACTCGATCTAAAACTCCTAAAACATTTGAAAGACTATCAAACTCCTACCGGGAAAAGAACAAGTACTTGTCCCAATCTCACACCTGTCGATTGGCCCTGAGGGAAAATTTAATCACTCACATTAACCCGCTCTTCACGAAGAACGGGTTCTCGTACATCCGACTAGGATAATACCGCGGTATAAAAGAAATCCGAAATTTTGGTCAGCACTTCCAGACGACTTAGAAATTGTCTTTGGAGAGATGCTCAGTTCCTGATTGATGCAAGTCATATAAGCCGAGAACTCATCGTAGACTTCAATATCAAGATGAAACCACGTCAAAATCGAAAAGGGAAACGTAAGCCGGAGCTAGTCGCCGCACACCCTAAAACCGAGAGTAATCCTAGGTCTTCCCCTAAACTCAGCACAATGGTCTCAAACATCTCAAGACATAATATCTAACCAATACGAGATCTCGAAATTTGTCACTTTGTCTATATTCGTGTTTATAAAAATCTGAAAGACTAAAGTCTCTCAAAAACTCGCACCCAAAACAAACAACGAATGTAGTGATCCTTCAAGGAATGGATATGAGACGACAACTCATAATCTGTCTCCATTTACGCAGCAATACTCGTACATTATCAAATCAAAAAACATCGTTCATTGACACTAAAACCACAAGATGAGGGGTTTCGAAGCCACAAACGGCGAACCCCGATAAATATAAAGTGACCACACTTGGCCAAAATACTACTAAAAACAGGGAGCACACTCCCTCAATGGACGAACTTTTCTCGTTCACGAATCGTAGTCGAAATAGCCATAGATTGAAAGTTACCAGCGCTAGACGGTTCCGTGTTTTGATCGACCGCGTCCTCTTCGCCCCGAGTCGTGTCCTTAACTTCCTCTGAATCGGAAGAAACGGGAATTGGGGCCTAGTGACCTGGAACCCTGTCTTCGATAGACGGGATCAAAGACACAACTTCCTCGCACTTCTTCACGCGGCTGGACATTTTGTCCATCTCGAAGTCGTAGGAGTAGTTGGGAAGCTAGGTGCGATACAAAGCGCCCACCGAACCACGACATTCGCGGTATTCACCAAAGGACTGTTGAGCGCACTTGTACTGATCGAAGTCCACCACAAACTGAACTGAACGGTCGGCCACAAACGAGGCGACCTCACGCTTTCGGCTCATGTACGCACGGCGATCCTGCGACGCTTGACTCCGCGCCAATTCCTTTTCACGAAACGAAGCTGCTTCGACCTCCTTCTTCAGGCAGGCGTTCTCTTTTTCAAATCTCTCGGCCTTGAATCGAGCCGTCTGCGCCTCCAAGTTGCTCTCCCAAAGGGCCTCGTACATCACATGGAGACCCTGCAAAAAAAGGAATCCTTTAAAAATTTAGGAGCAATGTAACTTAAACGATTAGAATCATATCGCGTGCACGAAAACTAACCCCATGCACAAACGCGAGGCCTCCGCATACTGCCTAGACCTAACGAATCTCACACCAGTCGCGGGTTAATGCGTTAGGGCATCAAAAGAAGAAAGAAAGGCGTCAAAATCTAACACTTCTCCGAAAAGCAGCATCGAGGGTTGGCTCTGACCACTTCCGTCTCCGCCAGGAGATCATGAAACCACGCCTCCTCGGATGACCCTCTCCTATTCTCGGTAACGCCGCCCCCGTTAGCGGATGCACACTTGTTTCGAGGAGATCTATCCCTCTCCAAGTCGGGAGGCAACTCGTACGAAGTGAAGCCATTCATGGTCGGTTCCAGCTCCTCTTCCGAGATCGCGTCGGGTTGAGTCCGATTCTTGTGGTACGTGACCGCGTTGCGAACTCGCTGCGGAGAAAACCCCAGTAGAATGGACCGCCTCGGAAAAGGTCCCTAACAACGTAAGTATCTTCCGGATGCGGGGGAAGGGGATCAAAAACTGCAAAACAGAAGAATTATCAGATACCGGCACACAAAAAGAAAACAGCCAGAGTATCAAAAGCGATACCCGCGGGACCCCATTTATGCCTAAAAGAAGAAATGTATTCGCCATCGACAGAGGCATTGTCTAAACGAACAAAGAAGTCTCGCTTGCTCTAATTGTTGAAGTTGGACGTAAACGATTGGATCAGTGACATATGTTTTCTCGGCTTGAGGCAATATCGAACGGGGAGACGTGCGGCCGTCAGAGATAGAAACGCCACTAGATAGTCGACGTTTAAGTCCATTCCTTGCTCATAACCCAAAACTAAGAGTCCAACAAGGTGTTGGAGACTGGTGGGCGAGGGCTGACCGATCGACAAACCGTAGTGATCCAAAAACTGGACTATGACCCCTGGAATAGGAAACCACAGTCGGAGAAAAAACAAATGCGCCTCGTAGCACGTAAAGAAACCACGAGGTGGAGAATCAGCGTCCTCTCTGACCCTCAGCATTTGGAACTCCACCTCCTCTGAAACTCGGCAGAAATCTCGAATGACGGTGAGGAATGATTCTCGACACTCGCTCGGTCTACTGGCATCCCTTTTAAAGGTCGATCTCATCGGACACCATGAGTCGGGCGGTGGAGCTTCAATACCAAATGTAACCCGCCAATATTCCCTCGCTTCCTTGGGATCGACAGAGTGCGGCACAAATTCAATTTTTGGTATAGCTTCACCTTCCCGAACTCGTAGGCTTTCAGGGTCGAAAATCGACGGCAAGACATTCGCGAAATCTAGATCATTCGAAGCCATAACAAAAGACAGGAGAGAGAGATGGAAAGGATAAGAATTTGTTTTTACCTTAAGCAAATTTTTGTGAAAATAAGCAAGTGGAAGATTTGGAAAGTTACTTCTCTTATTTATAGAAAGAGGAATTAACTATTCATGGTCAGACTTTTTAGCCATCGATTCCGCCTAATTTATCTAATGAGCTTTAAAAGTTCGCAAGAACAATCCAACGATTCTTGCAAACTGGGGACTAACTTTGGCGTCAAAAATGGTCACGACGAAATCGATTCCTAAAAGCGTAATGGAAACATAATCTCTCTCTCTCTCTCGGAAATGAAAATCGTGAGTGGATTATCGATTCTGAGGCTATTTTCATCTAGTCAATCTCCTCTCGACCAAATGTCGAAGCTCCGCGTCTAGCCAACTGATGTGTCAGTATTTTAGTGACTACGGTTTTTACACGAGATTTATGGTTTTTAGTATGTATTTGGATTGTTTTGGCGCGAATTTGTGTTCTTTGTAATTTTTACAGGAATCGAGCTTGAATGTGCGAAATGAATGCATTTTGGATGGATTTCAAGCACCGAAGGAAGTGTTCGTGAAAAGCTGGAAAATACCCAGAAGTTTGGACAAGGATCGACTGATCCATGTCTATGGATCGATCGATCCCTGTCACGAATTGCGGACCGATTTTACGAAGAACTAGACCGAACTTATTTCGAACCAGATTGCTATCAAAAGACCTAAGCTCGTGTTTTAGCTTTCATTATGCACTTTTACAAAATTTTAGAGAGTATAAAGAGATTTGTAACCTAGGGAGAAGAAGCTTCTTTGTTCTTCGATTCGAGAAGTTTTTGAACCCTTTTTACTATTGTTTATGTTTAATACAATCATGTCTCTCATGAATTTCATCTATGTTTTTGCAATTACCATCAGTGAGTAGTCTGCTCGTTGGGTTTAGGGTTCTCGCATAGGGATTCATGAATTGTTGATATAGAATCGCATGATTAGGGATTTAATCTAATGGATATTCATCTATGATTATTCTTAATGCATGAAATTAAACTGATAACTTAGTTTCTGAACTTATGTGATTTAACGCCTAGAAAGTGTTTGTTTAAATGCCTAAGAAAATCTTAGATGAGCAATTCTTTTTAAGCCAATGGAAGTTGATGTTTAAGTGAATTGTGAACATGTCGAACCTGTTAGTAATGCATGATTAGAAATCGAGAGTCAACGGAAGTTAGTCTCGAGATTTCTAATGCATAGGGCGTTGATACTACGGAAGTAGAACAGTTCTATATTAGTGTTTGAGTTCAAGAAGGTTTATAACTTTTTCCCTAGTCTATAATTTGAATCAACAATGAATTGTTTCCCTGAGAATACCCGATGCCCAACACTTCTTTGATTGATTTAACAACCCCATCGTTGCGTGTCTCCCTTCTTTGCTTTATTCTTTTTGATATTTGCATCATCTTACAAAACATCTTTTTAGCCTTAGTTCGTTGTGTGATCTGATAATTCTTCGTGCTACCTTTGATCTATGTGGATTCGATCTCGAACCACTACAACGTACATCTGTGCGCTTGCAGTGTTATCTCGGGAGAAAACCTAAGCTATCACCAACCATAAGCGGCCGCTTCGCAAAGTCCAGTCACTGGCAGGCAACTAAACGCGAGAATAACGAAATCAACGTCTGAGACCTCCGAGAGATCTCAATAAACGAGTTTCGGAGCGATAAGAAGTCACCGTAAACGAGGATAACCGAGTCGCTTCGGAAATACGAGCAATACGAACAACGGCAAGTCTAGCCGCCCGTTGGGCGACTAGACTAATGACACGCCTAGTCGCCCACGGTTGACTAGACCACATATTCTCAATCATCTTCTTTCTCAAATCTGGGTTCGATTGTTTTTTGTTTCGTCTCGATCGGAGTTTTTGTCGAATTTTCGCAGCAATAATCGTAAAGACTTGTACTTTTCATAAACTTCGTATCAATCGTATAAAACGATAACGGTTAACTTGAACACCGACATTTCCTTAACTATACGATCGGCCTTAACATTTTGCGAAACCATCACCGCGAAACCGTACGAATAACAATTTCTCCGAAAGAAATCGTAAAAAACACTTGGTCGCTAAACGGCCTAGGAAGGTCCAAAACGCGACAAAAGTTCACTTACGATTTCGGAACGCGAACAGACCAAACTGCGTCAACGATTTACCCGAGTTTCGCAAAAGATAAAAAGAAAATACGATAAAGTCAAAGTCTAAAGATAAATATGGAAAACTCGTAAAGATAAGGAATATTCTCGAAAAATGGAATATTTTCGCGGAATGATATGCTCAAATCTAGGACGGAAAAGGAAACGAGATCAGCTTACGAAGGCATATAAAAGAGGAGCTAGGGAGAACGAGGAGAGGGACACAAAAATTTCTTCACAATTCATACTTAGAGCTTTAGGTTTATTTTCGTTTTTGCTAGCGAGCTGCGTCTCAATTAGGTTTACAAGTCTTACGCTGTTAAAACTAGGATACTCGCCGACAGCTCTCGCGGGCACGGCTTATCACCTGTTGTAACGCTCAACACAAATTCAGAATAAGATCTTTATTGCTCTCGCGGGCACGGAGATCAACATGCATTTTCTATGTGAAGCAAGGCTAAATACACTAAGGATCTTGAACACAGTTTTAGGGAACAAAAAGAACATGAAGAAGAATGCACGATGGTTCGATTAGAAAGAAGTTCTTTCATGGACTAATGCAAGTTATGATGATATTAATGATGCAATGATAGTAACACAATCTACACATCAAGCTGAAAGGGAACAAGCATATGCAGAGTTTGCTGACCCACAAATACTTGAGGCTGAAGAGAAGATTCAACCATTGTTGTCACATATTGATTAAAAACAACTACAAGTGATTAACATGTAAGTGATCTGCATCCATGTCTCAAGTCTGAATCGCTAGTGGAGTCCTTGATTATCAAACAAGACTACATAAGAAAGAGAAAGACGAAGTGGTCAAAATCTTGGAGGTTCAAAAACAGTTTCGAGAGTCCATGTTTCTGGATTGTAGTTTTACGGAACCGAAAGACAAGGAAGAAGAAAGATGCGATATGGTTGTCCTAGAAAGAATTGCTTGTTGGATATACACAACAGGGGCACATAAGGCATGAGAAAGAAAATATGAAAAAGCTGATGAAGAAGACACTAATGCAACAATTTGTTCTTGATTATGCAATGTTTCAAGTGAAACATAAATGGAGATGTAAGCAGTGGGAATCGGTTTCAGTTTTGGTCTATGGTATGAATCAAATTATTGTTAGATACACAAAATGATAATGTGCTCATACACAAACAGAGACATGGAGTTTACAAGTTGATCTCATAATCTCTTTACTCGTACAACTTTCTCATGAAAAATTAGTGAGAAATAAGACACTTTCCTCTTAAGCACAGTTCACTGTAT
Source organism: Anastatica hierochuntica (assembly GCA_900406275.1). NCBI lineage: Eukaryota > Viridiplantae > Streptophyta > Magnoliopsida > Brassicales > Brassicaceae > Anastatica > Anastatica hierochuntica. The sequence goes on along the minus strand of OVAN01005339.1, from coordinate 17,331 downwards.
ATGTGGGAAGGGATAACTACACTGAAGCTTATCGATTAATCTATTGGTTTGATTATATTTGGAACAAGAAAAGTGTGAGTTGCTAAAGAGTGTGTTGGCTGACCTTATGAGTTACAGACTTCCTGTGAATTTGGCAGAGATATCATTAGCTCTACAAAACAGAGATTTGATATTTGTTCAAGTACAAAAGCAATTACAAAAGGTTCATCACATGATACAAAAGATAGGAGATGCATCAAGCCTTGAAGTGGAGTCTCTTGTAGGTATACGACTAAACGAAGACAGTATATTGTCTCAGCACATAGAAACACCAGCCACAATAACTCAGATGAGGGATACTCATACAAAGTACAAGGCTGCAAAATTACAGACAGCTTCATAACTTAAGGTGTTGGGTTTGGTGTGTATTATGTGGTACAAAGGAACTGGTTTATTGAATTGATTTGCGGGGCCTCTCGCTGCATTTAATATTAATGGTGGTCATGCTGAAAGTTTTGATGCAACAATAATAGTATGTTATTCACAACCTTCCTATTTGGAGAAAAAATATGTTGAAAAGATTTTGTGGTTATTGCATTTGTCAGTGATAGAAAGACTGATCCAAGCGTTAAGAATCAAGTCAGGGGAGGAGTCCGTAACGGTGAACTAGACGAAGCGAAAATTATTTTCCAGATTTTGTTTTTATACTATTAGAACAAGAGATACACACGCCAACCCTCATTTTCTAACCAATTTTATGATTTTCAAGTTGGGTTGTGGCATAAATGGAAATCGAAAATAGAGGAGTTTACAATTTGCAAAACAAGGACATTTATGGACAAGCATACTGACTTTGAACTCATAGAGTTGAGGCCTATTAAAGAAACAGGGTACAACACATTTACAGGAGAACACAAGTGCAAAGGATACAACAGGCGGTTCTTGAATTTCATCTTTTGCACTTCAAGGTTTAAGAACGCTAGACAAAGATTGTTTAGAATTCTCAGAAACTTGTTTAAGAAAAATAACTCAAAACCTTAAACCCCTCTAATCCACATGCAATCTCACTCCATTGAAAGCTCGTTATATAAAGCCACCAAAACTAATCCTAAACCTATTAGGAAAACTAATAATTAGATAACTCCTAATTATTATATATTTAAATAACTCTTAAATACTTGATTTAGTCAACAAGTTATTTCAAGCTTATAACAATATTTTCTCCTTTAAACTTGAAACCATCTTCATTCACATCTTGAACCCCAATAAGACTTCTCATCTCTGTGAACTTAATCCTTTCAAGTGCTTTTGTTAAGATATCAGCCTTCTGCTCGCTCCATAAAACATGCTCAACTTCTATTAGCTCATTCTCAACATACTCACGTATGAAATGATACCTTGTGTGTATATGCTTGTTTCGACCATGAAAGATCGGATTCTTAGTAAGTGTCATAGCTGACTTGTTATCAATTTGAATGATCACCTTCTCAGACTCTCTTCCGGTTACTTCCGTAATAAAATCTTGAAGCCAAATGGTTTTTATTGCTGCTTTTGTAGCTTCCATGAACTCGGCTTCACAAGACGATAAGGCTGTTGTATCTTGTTTTTGCGAGCACCTGGTAATGGGACACTTATCAAGATAGAAAACATGACTCGGTGTGCTTCTTCCATCACCAACATCTATGGGATGACTGTTGTCGCTATATCCTACTAAACCAATACTATCCGTGTGGTTGAAAGAAAGGCCAAGAGACAGAGTACCTCGCAAATATCGTAAGACTTGTTTCAACGCAGCTCCATGTGTCGCCTTCGGTTCTTGCATATAGTGACTAAATACTCCAACAATAAACGCAAGGTCTGTTTAAGTGTGAAGCAAGTATCGAAGACATCCTATGCATCTCCTATAATCCTTTTCATTGATCCGGTTCTCCTTTAAACCTTTCGACAGTTTCACTTTTGGATCCATCGGTGCTTGAGAAGCATTACACTCATTCATTTCCATTTCGTCTAAGATCTTTAGAGCATATCTTTCTTACTTCAATGTTATACCTTCCTTGTGTTGAATTACTTTGATGCCAAGGTAATAAGTTAACTTGCCTAGATCACTCATCTCGAATTTTGTAGCCATTTCTTCCTTGAATTCGAGTACCATCTTATCTTCGATCTCGTAACTAATAAATCATCTACATACACGACACCAAAAATTATATGCCTCTTCTTTTCCCTTCGATACAATGAGGGTTCTTTTAGACACTTAACAAAGCTTAATTCCTTAAGAATCTTTTTCAACTTGTTGTTCCACGCCCTTGGTGTTTGTTTAAGCCCATAGAGAGCTTTGTTAAGCTTATATACTTGTCCTTACTTCCTTTGATCACAAAACCTTTCGGTTGAGTCACATATACCTCCTATTTTAATTCTCTATGTAGAAACGTGGTTTTAACATCAAGATGATGTATCTCCCAACCATTCGAAGCTGCTAAAGTACTAATGAACTGGATCGTTTCAATATGTGCTACTAGAGCAAACACTTCATCAAAGTCAATACCATGTCTCTGCACATACTCTTTCGCAACAAGCCTCGCTTTGTATTTATTGATACTTCCATCAGGGTTACGCTTTATTTTGAAAACCCACTTTAACCCAATTGGTTTAGCTCCTACAGGAAGATCAACTAAGTCCTTGGTTCTATTCTTTGTTATAGACACAATTCATCTTCGCAAGCTACTATCCAAAACTTTGATTCTCTTGCTTCATCAAAATCCCATGACTCTTCATTCATCATGATCGAAAGTCGTTCACCTTCTACTTCTGCAAAACAAACATAGTCATCTAGATAGTCTGGCTTCTTCCGAAATGTCGACGATCTTCAAGTCAAGACCTAATTATGTCCATGTTCATCTTGCCCCATTTCTTCATTGTCTCCAACTTCATCATCTAAAGATACATCAACGATCTCTTTCTCTCTTCCTCAACTTCTTCAAAAATCTCGTTATCACTCATGGCTCGAGTGACAAGTTCACTTCCTTGTGTTTGTATGTCATCATCATTGTCTCTAATCCTTTTATTACCAAACCTTCAGAAACTCAGTCTGAATATCCTATAATCTTCATTATTCTCTACTCTTAGGCCCTTCCAATCCCAACCTTTCTCTTCATCAAAAATACGTCTCTACTAATAATTATTTTCCGAGTAGTTGGATCTAATAACTGATATGCCTTGACCCTGGCTCAGTTTCCAGATGAACCAAAGTCTTCGAGCTATCATCAAGATTTTTCCTTCCAGCCAGCTCTATTTTAGCATACACAATGCAACTGAATACTCGCAAGAGTCCAAGATTCGGTTTCCTTCACACTGGTACCTCGTATGGTGTCTACGAAAGTAATGATATTGTCGCGACTATATTAATCAAATAAGTAGCATGCGTAACAACATCTCCCCATAAGTAATTCGATATATTTGTGTACTTTAAAATGCTCCTAGTCATCTCTAGAAATGTTCTATTTCTCCTCTCTACTATTCCGTTTTGCTGAGAAGAATAGGGTGCAGTTAGATGTCTCTTGGTGCCATGTTTTTCACAAAAGGTTTTGAACTCATGACATGTAAACTCTCCCCCTCTGTTTGTGCGAAAAGTTTTAATCACAGCTTTTGTTTCTTGTTCAACCAACATTTTTAAACTTTTGAACTTATCAAAGGTTTCGCTTTTCTCTTTGAGTAAAGTTGTCCACATGTAACGAGAGCATTCATCAATGAGTACAAACACATATCTCTTATGTGTAGGTTTGGGAGGTGTAATAAGCCCGCATAAGTCTCCATGTATAAGCTCAAGAGGTTTAGTAGCTCGAAACATAGTTTCTTGTGGGAAGAGCTGCCTTGTTTGTTTTCCACGTAAACATGACACACACATCTCCTTTTCTACTACGATGCTTGGTATACCTACCACTAGCCCATTACTGATCATCATCTTCATGGTTTCGACATTAATGTGCCCTAAATGTGCATGTCATTTAGATGACTTACTCTGTAATATTAGTTGTAGACACATGATGTTATTGAATTCTAAGGCTACTTTATAAAGACGATTCTTATACCAAGTAGTTTTCACTAGAAGTTGCCTATTTCAATCAAGTAATGTCAAAGAATCATCCTTCATTCGAACTTTAGAACCTACTTCAGTGGCTTGTCCAAGATTTATAACATTACTTTTCAAATTCGGGATGTAGTACACATTATTTTAAATTTTCATCTCACCATTCTTGAACACAAATCGAATTGAGACCCTACTCTTTTTTAACGTCTTCATATTACTTATACAACGGTTCGATCTTCATACAAATATCATCTAAATCAAACGGAATGAGATTGTAGCATATCGATGACACATGTCGAAGTGGTTTTTTCGCAATCTTATCAACGACTTTATTAGAGCATCTTGCCACCCAATAAAATTCAACCTTTTTGAATCTCTCTCGCCAAAACAGAACATCTTGAAAAAAAGTTATAAAGCCCGAAATGCTGTAGTTTCTTGTTGACTATCTGCACTAGATTCTTATTATCTCCTTCAAAGACGCAATTATGGTATCCTCGTATCCAAACATGTTGCATTGCGATGGTTAAAGCTTGTATCTCTAATTCCAGTGAGTCCTGGCATGGTTTCCCTTTCGCAATTCCAGCGCAAATGAAGCTTCCTTCAGCATCTCTGACTATCCATCCTGCCTTAGCTATCCCCATAGGATCTTGAGATCCATCATAATTACACTTTACGAAATCTCGGGGAGGTCGTTCCCATTGCGACATTCGTGTATGAGGTGATGAAGACCTGGCGATTACCTTATCCTTATCCAGGAGAGACTCAGTCGTATCATCCTTAACATGTTGGACATCTTTATACCATTCACATGCTTTTTGTTGGAATATAAGAACATTCCGACTTTTCCACAAGCGCCAAAGGATCCAAAATGGCAGGAACTTCTGGAACGATATAATAGCATTATTGCTATTCAAGGAAAGAAGCAAAACGATCTTTTGATCAAAGTCAATATATGGATCAAGGAGTTGGGGAAGAGATATCCCCAAAGCCCTCCAAATACGTGTGGCATATGGACAGGCGAAAAACAAATGATTCATATCCTCCTCCGCAAGACAACATCTACGACATTGGCTATTGGTCATTATTCTTCGATATAAAAGGCATGAACCAATAGGTAAAGCATTTGCGAGGCAACGCCAGAGAAAATGTTTAAGCTTTGGTGAGATATGCAGTATCCACATTGCCGCTTTAGTGGTAGGGTTACCTACTGGAGGAGTGATTCTATCCGGTTCAGAAACCAAATGAGTAGCGAGCCAATATCCGGATTTAACTGAGTACAAACCATCTTGATTGTAGTGCCATCCGACGAGATCATGTGATCCTCGAGTACTAAGGGGAAGTGACATTATGAGGTTAGCATCTTCATTCTCAAAATGTGCATGTAACTTGTCAATATCCCAGCCACCATGCACATCTAAAAGCTCCGACACATGTGAGATCGGCGAGATAGGTCCATGTAATCTCCATGGATGGCGGGGAGGGTGGGTAGGTATCCATGGATCCGACCACACATTCGTTTGAGTACCATTGCCAATAACAACACGCAAACCCTTGTTGATAAGATCTCGGCCCGCTAATAAGGATTTCCATATAAAAGAGGGTTTTGTTCGAGCTGCAGCGTAAAGAATATTAGAAGTTGGAAAGTACCGACCTTTTAAACTCGCGATGAGAGACTAGACGAATTTTGGAGTATGCGCCAGACTTGTTTAGTAAGTAGTGTTGTGTTGAAATTATCAATATCGCGAAAACCAAGTCCGCCTTCTTTTTTTGGGGATGCTCATCCTTTTCTAGGCATACCAGTGCATTGATTTTTGGCCACCCCCTTTGCTCCACCAGAATTTAGCTATAATTCGCTCAATTTCTTCACAAGTACCAATCGAAAGTTTAAAAACATTCATGGTATACACCGGAAGGGCTAAAGCTATTTTCTTTAGAAGTATTTCTTTGTCGGCTTCCGATAGAAACTTGTACGACCAACTCTTTGTTCGTTTCTGTACTTTTTCTAAAATATACTAGAAAACCTCTTTTTTCTTCCGACCCACTTGTTCCGGGAGACCTAAATAATTCCTAAGGCCACCATCATTTTGAATATTCAGTACTCTTCGTAGGTTGGTCTTAATATCTTCCCGTACTCGAGAACCAAAAGTGACTGCTGATTTATTGAGGTTTACCTCTTATCCTAAGAGTTTCTCATAGGTTTCCAAAGTATGCCGGATTGTTCGTGCCGATTGCGGATGAGCGTGACAAAAAATAGAGCATCATCGGCAAAGAAAAGATTATGTATCGTTGGCCCTGAGTTGCTGATTTTAATTCTTTTGATCTTTTTTCTTGTCGCCGCTTTATGGAAAAGGTGCGTCAAAACCTCTGCACAAAGAATCAATAAATATGGTGAAAGGGGATCACCTTGTCGAATACCTCAAGTGGGGTGATATGTCCATGAGGCGATCCGTTAATGAGGACCGAGAGAGTAACAGATTCAACACACCGCATGATCCAACCAATCCATTTTATATCAAAACCCATAGCTTGCATAGTGTCACGTAAAAAATGTCATTCCACCCGATCATATGCCTTCGAGATATCCGTTAAGACGATTAACTAGGATTTTGGAGATGACTTTGTAGGCTATATTACAAAGGGCGATGGGTCTAAAGTCTGCCATTGTCTTCGGGATGTCTATCTTGGGTAGAAGGAATAAATTCGTGTGGTTGACTTGCTCCGCCAGGGTTCCATGATCAAAGAAATCGTGAACCACTTTAAGAAGATCGTTTTTTATTATTCCCCAGAAATCTTGAAAATAGGCTCCGGTGAAGCCGTCATGTCCCGGTGCTCTTGTGGGGCCGATTTGGAAGATAGCCTGATGAATCTTATCCTCAGTGATAGGATGCGTAAGATCTGAATTCATCTCAGGAGTAATTTTCTGAGGGAAATCACTAAAAACTTCGGAGCTGAGATCATGATAATCTTGATGTCGAATGGAGTTAAATAAGCTTGAGAAGTATGTGGATGCAGCTTGGCCTACTTTGTCATCACCCCGAAAAATTGTTCCAGCTTCATCTTCTATTGCCAAGATGCGATTCTTAGCAAGTCGCGCTTTCGCGGAAGCAAAGAAAAACTTAGTGTTACGATCTCCTTGAGCCAACCACATATTTATGCTTTTAAGCTTCCAGCAGTGTTCCTCGTCCTTATATGCGTGATGTAATTCTTGTCTTAGCTGAGATACTAATGTCGTTGCCGCACCATCTATTAAGGCTTTATCTAAATCCCTCTTCAGTGTAGCAATACGCACCGCTGCATTGGAAGTATTATCTCTTCTCCACTTGGAAATTACCTTACGAGAAGCACTCAACTTCTCATGAAAAGTGAGTTGAGACAAGGATCCAGACCTCCAATTTGTACTCACAGCCTCTTTAAAATCATTAGTTTTTGCTAACTTGTGATCATAACAGAATCGGCCGCGCCGGGTCTCTATAGATTTTGAAGTAGATATCACTAGAGGCCGATGATCAAAACCTTCGAAAGGAAGAAATTCTACTAGAGCCGAAGGGTGGTGCGCCGTCCATTGAGAATTCACCATCGCCCTATCTAAACAACACCAAATCGTGTGATTTCGACGTTTTCCAGTCCAAGAAAACTTGCTTCCAGCACTTTTTAAGTCTTGAAAATTACATGTGGTGACCATTCTTCGAAAATCCGTAAAACTACTATCCGGTCTTCTTGGACCACCTTTCTTCTCTTCGTTAGATAGAATTTCATTAAAGTCTACAGTGACCAACCATGGATCATGTCTTGTTGTTGATATTCTTTCCAAACGTTCCCAAAGAAGATGTCTCATTTTAGGCTCATGAAATCCATACACAAAAGACAAATAAAAAGAAAATTCATTGAATTTAACAAGGCAATCTACAAGGTTTGCATTACTGAAATAGAAAGAAATAGAAACAGACTTTTTAGAAAAGATAGTTATACCCCCACTTAACCCGATAGGCGAGACTATAAAAATAGAATCATAACCGAGATCACAACAAACGTCGCGGATATAGTCATCTTGCTGCTTAGTTTCCAATAGGCAAATGATGTCCGGAAGATACTTCTTGTGTATCTCCTTTAGGGGTCGAACTGTCAAGTCAATGCCAATACCTTGACAGTTCCAAACAGTTGTATTCATGGAGCCGGTGGTGGCTTATGGCCCACCACATCACCATTCATGTCATTAGAACCGCTACTGCTTGCATCCGGTGTACGAAACATGAGCTTCCTCCTCTCTGCTTCAACAAATACCCTCAACAAACTTACGCTTAAGCTTTGATCTCCTCTCATCACCATCCGTCTCTGCATAGTTAGCATACAAATGCAAATCCTGGTCCATTTCTCTACAGGAGACAAAGTTAAGGCATTACCAATAGTATATTGAGCATCCCTTTCAGTCACTTCCTCAAGTTCTGTCGCAACCTCTCCAACCAGAGCTTGGTCTGTCGCACCTTCAGCACTAGCTTATGTGATATCAGCAGCGACATGAATACTATCAGGGGCCACAATGGGAGGAGAAACTGGAATCAATGCTGGCACTTCCTTTGGTTCATCATCAGTCTCACTTCCTGCCTCAGGATCTTCTTCAAGATGCGCAACAGTATTATCACCAGCTTCCTAGGCTTCTTCATTTGCGCCAACAACAGGCTCATTTTCCAGGTTCTCCTCATCATTCGCATTCTGCAGAATATTCAATAAGCCATCAAGATAATTATTAACATCCATAGGTGCTTCCGCCATACGATCCACTGGTTCAAAGTGTCGAACTCCATTGTTCTGCTCCAGAGCCACATCATTCATCTCCTCTGGAGGGATCTCTCTTATCACTACTCCAAGATTGGCTTGTTGCGGAGGAGGAGGTGGATTAAGATCATCATCTCCGTCGCTCATATTCGAGTCTTCACCACCATTTTTGCAGTAGACAACGACGTGAATCATGAGTAATTCGACCACAAACATCAAAAAAGCCACGAAGACGCTCATAATAAAAGATTAAAAGTGTATTAACTCCTTGCACAAACTGAAAATTTCTTAGAAACCGCAGTGGAATGTTAACGTCCCAATTGATCTGGACCTGGAAAAACTCGACACGGATTGCATCTGCCGGATCGTAATCGACGTTCATTAAGGGTCCCAACGCACGCCCGATGTGAGCAATAACTCACGGTTCATAAACTGATATGGTATGTCGCGGATTTGGATCCAGAAGCGGATGAAGTTCATCATGAGCGAGTTCATTAATGGAGACCAACGTTCAAGGATGAGCATCCGACCCGCAAACGCCCACGGGCCATGCCAAAGAACAGAGAGCATGAGATCTTCGGAAGGAAACAAAAACTGGAATCTCCTTCCAGCCACGATGCGGCCATGAGCAATGCCTTGTAGACCCTAGATTCACGGCATGTGCACAACGATGGTCCTGAGATTGTCGCCGCAGCATCATTGGACGGCCCACCAGGATGAATCTGTTCTCTCCTGCTGCCTGACGGACCACCACAGGAGGCAGAAGGTAAGGGTCGTCTTCAATACCCAGGTTCAAGTCTTGGAGGCCACGGCGGAGATTGTTCGCCATTGTCAAAGCTTGAGAGGTTAATTGCTCGAGTTGTAAGAGGAAAAGCGAAATCAAGGAGAAGAAGGTAGAGATTTGAAGTGGGGATTTCGATTTATATAAGGGGATTGTCGAAGAAATTGAAATCAATATCACACCACGTTTAAGAGATCGTGGGTGGAGTAAAAGCTTCGTGAATATCGTAACTGAAGATCCCCACTCTTCCTGAGTTATCAGACTCAATCGCCGGTTCGGCAGCGAGGACAAGCACCGGCGGTTATGGCTGTGAAGAAAAACCGGCGATCTGTGAATAGTCGTTATCAATATCGCGTCGCTATTTCTTTCTTTTTTGATTAAAAATAGAACAAAAATACCACATTGAGACCCTACCTTTTATATTGATTCGAGATACCACACGTTTCTTTCACAATGTTGCATATTAATGAAGGGAATGTCCATATCATATTTTTTGTGAAAAATCATTGATGGTTTACGTGTATATGTCCATGTAATCGTGTCTTCGTGAACATATATAAATGGACAACAACTTTTAGGCAAAAAATTAAAATGACCACGTAGATAATAATTTTAGATTCCTAACTAATCATATTTATATGTATATACATAAATTGACACTTGTGCATATACAAAATTGTTTATGGACATCTCATTTTCATTTATCAAGGACATATCTACTATTACATGTTCACTTGAACGAGTGATTAAGAATTTGCAAAAAAAAAATAGTGTACATGTTAGTTTTACGAAAACAAAGTGAACATATTTTGAATCCTAAAAAATCAAAGACCACACGAAATATAAATAGAAAAAGAAACTCGTCTTTGGAGGTTACGAAAATAAAGAAACTTACGATTTCTTCGTCTTTTTAATTCACTCAAAAAATTGAGAGAATTTTGAGGTTAAAGAAAAAAGATTTGACGGTTTATTTTGGTTTTCAAAATGACTTTTGAGTTTCGATATAAGAAAATTTAATAAAGAGTAAAAATTATTATAAAAAGTAATAATGAAATTAAAATAATTTCTAGTTAGTTTAGTTGTGGTTAAGTTGGAAAAAAGATATCACCAAAGTGTTCTATAAGATGTAAGGGCATCTCCAATGTCAAACTCTATTTTTCCTCCAAAATGGAATAACTCCATAATGAAGTTGGATTTTACTTCAACCCTATTTATTTTTCCCATTTTGAAATGAAAAATAGAGTAATGAATAAATAAAAAATGTATTACTCCACAAATAGAGTAAACTCATCTTTTACTCTATTATGGAGTAAAAAATAGAGTGTGATTGGAGCATTTCTTACTATAAATCACATTTTATTTCACTGTGTAGTAAGATATGGAGTGAGATTGGAGATGATCTAATGAAAAAGTTAAAATTTTAAGAGAAAATTAGAAAAATGGGATATTCTCAAATTATATTTGTCCCAATAGGATTTTGGATCATAATTTTATCACAATAAGATTTTAATTTTTTTTAAAATCCCATTATACCCCTAAAATTAATATATTATGATTAAATTAAAATGTTTTTTCTATTTCTTTAATTTCAATAAAAGGAAAATAAGTAAAAATAAAAAATAAAAAACGATGCCTTCTTCTTCTTCTTCTTCTTCTTCTTCTTCTAGATCCGATTATATCCCTAAAATTAATATATTATGATTAAGTTAAAATGTTTTTTCTATTTCTTTATTTTCAAAAAAGGAAAATAAGTAAAAATAAAAAATAAAAATAAATCAAATTAACCATATGTTTTAGGGTTTCGAGAAAGAAATCGAGCTCTGGGTTTCATTTTAACATCTGATTAATTGTAGAGTTTAAGTTTGGTAAAGCTTATTATGACAATAAAACTTAATGACTTTGTATCGGGCAGCTTTATTTGTCCCCTTGTCTTGTCAACAATGGTCTCTTATTTGTCTCTCTCTTTCCTCATAAGCTTATTGCTATTGAAATAAATTTAGACCAATCCCAATGGTAGATACTCACTTGAGTATCTAAAACAATTTTTTAACTAAAAATTAATTTGCGGGTCCCACAGAGTATCTATAATTATAAACAACTCTTTTAGATACGATTCCAAAACTCTCTAAAATTAGATACAGTTTCTAACTTTTTGGATATTTCTGATTTTAATAATAAGTTAGAACCTCACTTAAAACCTCATTGGAGGTGCTCTTAAAACATGTTCCTTATTGTATAAAGTCTGCACATGTAATACAAGTATGTATACTGTTTATATGTCTCATAAAGTGGAGTAAGGACAAGACGAAGACAAGATGTTGATAAATAGCTTCCATAGATTTCCTTGCAGTTCCAGTATCATACGACCTTGTTTACGGTAGCAACATGATTTAATACTCATCAATACGATTATAACCATGTTGAAAAAATGATGAAAAAACCAAAAACGAAAAAACGCAATACCGTGGGAGAGAGATGATAAAATTGAAGAAATATTGTTATAGAAGATATTCTTTTAGATTTAGGTATATTAAAGATATATTTAGGAAAGTAAATGATGAAACATAAATATAGAGATATGTAAATTTCTTTTTTTCGTGATCTAGGTAAAATATGTTTCGTAAATAGGGTAGAACAATGCTTAGTGGATAGAAAATCTAATCTGCATAACGCGTCACATTTGTTAAAACTATAATAGGTATTAATCTATAAAATATACCAAAGAGTCATCAGTAATATATGTTCTAGCTTTTGGTAAACCAAAGATATATGACTAGAATACCATCAAACGTATTCTACCGAAATTAGAATATATAATAAACTTTTGTATACGTTATCTACCAAAGATATATCATTGTATAATACTTAGTATACGATTTCTAAACTAAGTTGATGGTCAGAATGAATATTTTGTGCTCAGCTAGTATATTAAATAAAATATGATTTACTTATTTATTTTTTATGAAAAAAATACATAACTAGTATCTAATAGTTTTCATATTTTAAAAAACTTTTAAAATTTAAATTATTTTTTCATCACGTAAAGGTAATACATGCCAAAAATGACCAAAATTGTGGAAAGTGGTATTTGGACAAATCCAAGTTGAAAATGTCCATTTTTTTAATTCTCCCAAATTTTAATCACCCGCTAAGCAGGTAAGGCCACGCTCATTGGTGGCGCGTGCCAACCGAAGATGCCCAGATCTTCTTCTTCATCTCTCTCTCCTCCTTTGACTCCATTTCTCTGCTTCTGCAATTTCTACGTGCAACATGGCGACGAATGACTCAGAATCGGTTTACGAGATAAGCATCGAGGTTTAAAAAACATATTTCTTTTTTTTCCTTTTTAATCTTGAATCGTTGATTCAAACCCTGTGTTAAGGTTGGTTATGTAATAGGAACCAAGATTCGATTGTTTGTGTAAGAAAAAAAAGCAAGCGTGTTTGGATAATAAGAAATGATCTTTCTCTAAAGTAAAGGGTTTTTGCTCAAGCACAGGCGATTAGATTCTTGCTTTGTCTTCTTCTGTTGATTGGTCTCACTCATTGTTTTGTGTGATCTTGGGTTTGATAGCTTGTGACGATGCTCTGATTTAAAATCTGACTCTTTTAGCTTAATAGTAATGATTTGATTTTGTCAGAGATTGTTTTGTATGATCTTGGCTCCATATCTTGCGTTGGTCTCTGATTTAAAGTGAGAGTCTTTGGCTTATTGATTTGATTTCTCTTCTTCTGGTTGCAACAGGATGCAAAGGGAAACGCCTTAGAACTGAGGCAATACAAAGACAAAGTCCTTTTAATTGTCAATGTTGCTTCTAAATGGTATTCAGCTATTTTTCGTTCCCTCGGAAAATGATTGTTTCTTCTTGTCTTTGATTATACTCGCTCGTGGTTTCAGTGGGATGACAAACTCAAACTATACCGAGTTGAATGAGCTTTACACAAAGTACAAAGAGAAAGGTAATATTGGTTTCAGTGGATATGTCTCTTTTAAGTCTTGTTGTTTCTTCCCAACAGACTAGCTTCCTCCATTGATGTTGTTCTGTTGCAGGTCTGGAGATTCTAGCATTTCCTTGTAACCAATTTGGCGAAGAGGAACCAGGAACTAATGACCAAATTACTGACTTTGTCTGCACACGTTTCAAATCTGAATTCCCCATCTTCAACAAGGTATTTGTCAATGAGATCATTGCAATTCTCTGTCTTGACGTTTTAAAACAATCGACCTTTGGTTTCCATTGTGTGTCAGATTGAGGTAAATGGAGAGAATGCGTCTCCTCTGTATAAGTTCTTGAAGAAAGGCAAATGGGGAATCTTTGGCGACGACATCCAGTGGAACTTTGCTAAGTTTCTTGTTGACAAAAAAGGTCAAGCTGTAGAACGTTATTATCCAACTACTTCTCCTCTTACACTTGAGGTAAAAGAAACTGATTCTCTCTCTCTCACACACTTTCTCTCTGCTAATCTTCCTGTCTAACTTTCTGCAGCGTGACATAAAGAAGCTTCTGAATATCTCTTAAAATGGTGAATGTTTGTGACTGTGAACTGGCTTTGTTGATCACTGCTGTATTTTGATTTATGCACTCACTTGGTTTTTTTAACTTATCCTTTGAGAGCAAATGCAGGCATTTAACTAATTCCGTTTATTAGTGTTAGTTATTAGAATTAGCATCATGTGATCTCACAGTCAGACTTTTGCAGATATTATAACACACGAAAATAGACCAATCATGACTAATTACTAAAGTTAAGATATAGAAACCGATAAGAGAAAAAGCTTAACAGGTCACTGGTCTAACCAAAAAACCCAGCCAAGCAAATCAAACCATGAGTTAATAATATGAATTGTGAAAATCTCCCGAAAGTGTCGTAACAATGTTAGAAGGAACTCAGTGATCTGTCTTAATCCTGAAATATCTGGTACCAGAGGAAATCTACAACAACAAAGATATATGTACAGCACTCACACTCCTGTATGCTGCTGCTTCTGCTTCCAAAAGACTCAAGGCTAGCGGTAGTAAATATGAAGAAAGGTTAATATGTTTCCTTTTTAATCATCCCCGAGTCAAGTCAATATCAGTCAGTAGGTTTCTGCCTGAGCCTGAACCGGGCCATCCTCTCATTCCGGAGAACTTCTGTGGTGTCTGCTGAGCTGCCTGAACCGACGCAATCTCCATTTGGCTATTGTTTTGCTCTTCCTTTGGACTCTTTTCTTGTTTGATGTTCTTGATATTGTTATTATTAGGCTTTGCATTTCCTCCATATACAAAACTACAAGCCACCACCTTCAAAATAACAAACAAGTTTTTTCAGTTTAAGAGACACATTACATATAAACTGATCCAAACCAAATCTTTCAAACCCGGAATAAAAAAGCGAAACACACCAAAAAAACCAAGAAGAATTCTCAAATGCAAAGCCTTGGGTATGAAAGGAAGAAAAAGCACAAACACGCCACAAATATGATCTTTAGATTCACTTTCCAACCATTAAGAAGAGGATTTCAAAAAACCTGAACAAGGCTGGCTGCGATAAGCATTCCAATTGCACCGCCAATAACATGACCTTCAGGGCCAGAAAGGGAGACACTCAAACCGCCTGTTCGACTTTTTGGTCCACCTTCTTCGTTCACCAAATAAGATCCACCTAAACTTAGAATATCAAAACGTCCCTAAAAACCACAAAGAAGGGTTATCTCTAGCTTTCCAGGTTTCGATTAACTGAATGAATAATTCTGAAACCTCGAATGTTAAAGAAGGCGCTGTTGAAGCAGGTTGGCGCAGAGTGACTGAAGAAACTGTTCCAGTGCCTGACATTATACAAAGAACTCGAGGTCTTTGCTGGGAAAACGACATAACTTTGGAAACGACATCCTGAGAGAGAAAAGAATCAGATGTCAAATGTCAATAAACAGAATGAGTAAAGATGAAGAGGATTTTTGAGAGTTTACTTCTCCTGCGCCAACACTGATGACATGTGGTGCAAAGGCAAGTCCCGCGGAAGTATTCATCCACTCACCTAAATTAATTAAAAAGTTGGTCTTATATCAAAATTCCTATGGACAAAATGATCAATTGCAGATGAATGCGTAACAAACAATGTAGAGTAAGAAGATCTCACCAAGATTAGCCAAGCGTTGCTTCCTTCCAGTTCCGGGAGGTCGACCTCTGGGTGGTTTAGGTGCATTTGGATCAGACGAATCCTTAGACTTGTTAGTAGCACAAGGCATAGGAGAGAGTCCTAAAGAGACTTGACCATTCGGAGCATACTTTCTCGGCCGTCCACGTTTCTTCTTAACCATGTGTCTGAAATCAGAGTGCCTGTGCACAGCCCCCGGCGGCGGCGGCGAGAGATTTGTCATGGCTCCTCCTCTCTGCAGATAGTACTGAGGATGCGACCCTGGAAATGCCATTGCTTCTCTCCCATCCATGCATCTAAAACCCTAACAAGACCAGATTCAAAATCCCCAAAACGTGACGACAACAACAATGGCGCTTTTACAGAAGCCTGAGAAACATAAAAAAGGCTAAAGCTTCAGTCTACTTAGAACATTTCAATTTTCAGACCAACACAAGAAACTACTTCTCTCTTCTCTTACTGTTACACTAAGTCTAGATTAGGATTTCCAAATCTAGGGTTTCTGAGATGGAAGACGCAATGCACATCAGACGACAGACAAGGGAAGATGACACAAAAGACAAATCAGAGAGAGAGCCCCCAACAGATTTCAATTTTAAGTTTTCTTCTCACAGAAAAAAATTGTGAACTGAACATTTGAATATTTAGGCCTTCTCTCAAAGTTACCAAGACTTCAACATGAGAGAAGAGTGATGACCATTGTTTTTCTCTTTTTATATTTACTTCCTTAATTCATTTATGTATTAAAATTTTTTATTACATCGATTTGTTTGAGAATATATTTATGGAAAAGCATATAGACTTTCTTCATATTTTTTTTAACAAAATTTGTTGTCTCTTTACTGAAAACGATAGACAACCTGAACCTCTATTATCAATTTTTTTTGCTTTTAACTGAAATTACATTTAAAACTAGTAGCAAAAAAATAAAATAACCGCATCTAAACAATTAAAAAACAAAACAAAACGCAATATATTATTTGCAGGGGCGCTCTCTATTGGAGATATGTTCTACTATAAACCATTAAAGTTTTAAGCTCCGTGAAGCCCAACCGAAGAATATTCTAGAAGTTCTAATGTGACTAGAAATGATTTTCTCTCAAAAAGAAAAAAAACCCTAGCCGCCTCCTATCTCCTCCCTCTCTTTGATTTGTTTCTCGTTTTGAGGGTTTGCTCCGATGTTTGGTGGTTTGCCACCAACGTTGTGAGTGGACCCTCCTATTCTTTCATTTTGTGTAAGTTTCTTTGCTTCATTGATGATTTTTGAGTTTTTGGGATGTTGCCGACTCTTGGTAGAGCGACGGTCTTGTTGTTTATTTCCGGCTTCTTGTGAAGCGACGACCTTTGTCGTTTATTGGAGTTAGACGTCTCGATGCTCTTGATTTGTTCACTCTTCCATGCTACGACGGTGAAGAAATCGGCTTTTGTGACCTGTTTTTTNAGAATTGGTGGGGATTGATCTTTTCGAGCCGGATCTCCATAACTGAGTTCTTTTCAAGCCGCTATTGAGGATAAAAGAAGAGCCAAGCAGAGGGTACGAGCTCATGGTTTATCTGTTTGTTCCCTAATTTTCG
>OVAN01005338.1:0-23715 GCA_900406275.1 Anastatica hierochuntica | reverse complement strand
TTTCTGAAAGAACGATTTCAACGATGAGTCTCACGGAGAAGAACAATGGTGACTTGGTGGACAAGGTACAAGAGAACTCGATCTCTTCGTCGTATTACATGAATCCTTCTGAGGGACTAGGAAAATTGATAACAATTGCGCAATTGAAGGGATAAAATTACGAAGATTGGGCTAAGCAAGTGCAGAACGCCTTGCATACCAAGAGAAAACTTGGATTTGTGGATGGGACATTGAAAACTCAACAAAACTTGAAGAAATTGAACAATGGGAAGTTTTTAACTCCATGATTGTGGTCTGGCTTTTGAACACGATCGATTTAACATTAAGAACTACTATTTCTCTTGGTGATGATGCAAAATTGATGTGGGAAGACCTCAAGCTTCACTTTTCTGTCGAGAATGGACCAAGGATCCATGAGTTGAAAACGGATTTCGTGAATTGCAAACAACATGAGCATAGCATAATGTTGTATTATGGTATACTTAAGAAGATGTGGGATGAGCTTGCTGTTTATAAGCCGTTGAGATCTTATGGCTGTAGAGAGATTGCGGAACAACTTAAGCAATACCAGGATGAGGAGCAATCCCATCAATTTTTGATGGAATTTGATGACGCGAGGTTCAAAGCTATACGTTTTACCCTCATCAATAAGGAGTTGTTGCCTAACATTGCACAGATTTATCAACGTCTCGTTCGTGATGAGCGACAACAGACCATGACTAGAAACAAAGAAGAGAAACTTTAGGCAGTGGGTTTTAGTGCTCTAGCAGGAAACAGAGCAAGACTCAGAATGACTCAATTTCATGAGAAGGATGTTGCGTGTACGTACTGTGGAAAGTATGGTCGTGATATGAATTATTGCTTTCAACTCAAAGGCTTTCCGGAATGGTGGAGCGAAAGGGGGAGAAATTTTGGTAATGAAAAAGGAAGAGGCTTTGGAGGCAAAGGAACCGTGAGGGGAAGGTTTCGTAGAGGAGGAGGAGTTGTTGGGACTTTTGGCAGAGGACATGGTTCAGACTACGGGCGTGCTCATACGGCTAGCTAGCTCCAACCACGATCAAATCTGCACATTCGGCGATTTACAATCACAACTTCTCTTCATCGTCGTGATGGGGACTATGATTGGAGTGTTTTACCGCAGCCTAGTGATGAGCAGTGGACTGCATGGTTTGTCTTCTGAATAATAAAAAAGCAAAAGAGACAAGCGACAAACTCTCTGGTAAGACCGATTTGATCATAGACTCTGGTGCTGCTTCGCACGATATGACCTCTGAGCTGGCGTTACAAAGTGATGTTAAGGACATTGTCACATGCTCTATTAGCTTACCTGACGGCGGTAGAGCACTAGCTACGAAAAAGGGACAATTGTGTTTGGGAGGAGATTTATGTTTGCCTGATGTTTTGTACTTATCCGACTTAACGTGTTCCTTACCTTATGTTGAGAAATTGCTTAAAGTTACCAAAGGATCAGTGATATTTACTGAGGATGTTTTCATTTTGCAGGACCGTATTTCGAAGATGATTGGTGTGGGTGAAGAGTGCAATGGGGTTTACAAGTTCAGAGGTGCGTTTGGCGGACAAGTGAATAATGCAACGAGTGTGGGAAAACGAGATCTGTGGTACCGTCGTCTTGGTCACCCTTCTAGTTATGTTTTATCTTCTTTATCTACTAGTATTGATGTTAGAAAATAGAGTGAATCGGAAGACAGTTGTAATATTTGTTACCGAGTTAAACAAACTCGTGGGTTTTTTTTGAAAACATTAATAAAGCTAAGGATGTTTTTTATTTGATACATTGTGACATATGATAGCTTATAGAAATTTGTCAACATCAGGTGCAATATATTTTCTAACAATAGTTGATGACTATTTAAGAGCAATGTTGATCTATTTGTTGCTTGAAAAACAGGAGGTTTCGAAAGTTTGCAAATTTTTTGTGTTATGATTACTCGAAAATTCGATAAGAAAGTGAAGGTCGTGTGAGCTGATAGTAGTGTTTTGGGCATGTGATGATACTTTAAGAAAGAGAGAATCATGCATCAAACTCTTGTATGTGTATACACCACAACAGAATGCTAGAGTAGGAAGTAAACACTGTCATATTCTAAATGTGGCTTGTTCGTTGATGTTTCAGGCTTCTCTACCCGTGAGATTTTGGGGCGAGTGTATCTTAGCAGCAAGTCATCTCATTGATCGCACTCTTACTCCACTTTTAGAAGGTAAAGCTCCTTATGAGATGTTATATGGATCACCACCTTCGTTTGAAAGTCTTAAGGTGTTTGGTTGTTTGGGGTATGTACATAAGCAGTGGACAAAGATAAATTTATCTAACGGAGTTGAAAGTGTGTTTTCATGGCTTACCCCTATAGGAAAAAGGGTAGGAGAATGTATGATCTCGATAAACATGAGTTTTTAGTTTCTCGGGATGTGATATTTCATGAAGAAGAATTTCTGTTTGCTTTGATTTGAGATAAGGACAAGCCAAGATCATTATCTCCATCGGACCTAACTGCGTTTTATGATAATGATTTCTCTTATTTTCAAACACCTTCCACGCAAGGAGAGATGCCGTTTGGAAGTATGAAGGATCTCAAATACTCTGACAAACATACAACAATCTCGGGTTTCGGTAGTAGAAAAACAACCACCGGCGGTTGAACCAGATATGTTGGAACTTGGTAGATGACATAGACAACGTAAAAACTCTAAGAGGTTTATGTGGTCTACTCAGCTAGTTCTCCTAACGTCCCATCGTAATCACCCACACTATCTTCATCTTCGAGTTCAGGTACAGTCATTTATCCCATCACCAATTATATATGTCAACTGTGAGCGTTTTTCTGTGAAACATACAACTTTTTTTGCAATTTGTACTATGGGGTATGAACCTAAAACTTATGCCGAAGAAGTACAATTTGAAAAATGGTGTGATGCGATGTCAATTGAGATTGTTCTTTAGAGCGAGGTACATGGGATATCACAAATTTACCGCCAGATAAAATAGCTCTTGGTTGTTGTTGGGTTTATAAACTCAATTATAACTCTTATGGCGATCTTTAGCGTCATAAAGTGCGTCTTGTTGTATTTGGAAATCGACAAAAGGAAGGACAAGATTACAAAGAAACATTTGTCCTGGTGGTTAAGATGATTATGGTTCGTACTTTACTTAAAGTTGCAGCGGTTAAGAGTTGGACAGTTCATCAAATAGATATTCACAACACAATTCTTCATGGTGATTAGGAAGAGGAAGTGTACATGAAACTTTCTTCTGAATTTCATTCATCGAACCCGTCAAAAGTATGCAGATTAAAGAAGTCGCTTTATGGTTTAAAGCAATCCCCTAGATATTAGTTTTCTAAGCTCACCACTACTCTTCTCGGCTACAAGTTTTTCCAATCTTAATTTGATTATTTGTTATTCACATTGACTCGAAGGAATATGCATTTGCACGTGATTGTGTATGTTAATAACTTGCTTATTGGTGGGAATGATGATGATGCCATTGATCGTTGCAAAGGATACTTAAGTCAACGCTTTCACATGAAAGACTTGGGATCTTTGAAATATTTTTTGGGAATCGAGGTTTCCCGCTCTTCCAAAGGTATCTACCTTTCCCAGAGGAAGTATGCATTGGATATTATTAATGAAAATGGATTATTGGGTGGACGAACCATGGCAACTCCTTTGGAACAGAATCATAACTCTCGGTGGAAGTTGGTGATTTTTACGACGCTCCGAATTCGACGACTTGTTGGGAGATTGGTGTATTTGACGATTAATAGACTTGTGCTCACATATATGGTGCATGTCTTGGTACATTACATGCGCATGCCTCGCGTGAAACATTGGGAAGATGTTTTGCGCATGGTAAGGTATCTTAAAAACAGTCAGGGACAAGACATCTTATACACTGCCGATAGAGACTTAAATGTCTCGGGTTATTGTGAATATGACTGGGCGTCCTGCCTAACCACTCGACGTTTATTATCGGGTTATGTTGTGATGCTGGGAGGATATCTTATAGCTTGGAAATCGAAGAAACAAGATGTTGTTTCAAAATCATCCACGGAAGCCGAATATCGAGTAATGTCCTTGACGAATTCATAACTAAAGTGGGTAAGAGATCTTCTTCGTGATTTTGGCATTGTGTTGGAAGAACCGATCAAGATGTTTTGTGATAATAAGGCGACTCTTCATATAGCCGTTAATACGGTGTTCCATGAGCGTACGAAGCATATCGAGCGTGATTTTCATTATATCGGGATGAGATCAAGAGTTGATTACTTGCAGCGGCACACATTTGTAAATCAAAGCATATCAGTAACATGTTTACCAAGGCCTTTGGATCTCATGCATTTGGATATTTGTGCGGCAAGTTGGGCATTCGAGACCTTCATGCTACAACTTGAGGGGGAGTACTAAGAGATATAATATATGGTTTTGTACGTATTCCATTTTTGTGATGTATTTCTTTATTCATTCTCTTTAGGACACTTTTGAGAACTTGTATATTGATTGTTCAATAGCTAATGAGAAAGACACACCATTCTATTCTAGTCTTGATAGCCGACGACGGAAGTCAAAATTGACGCCAGCGACGGATTATGTTTACACGAATATCAAAAAATCGTTTTTTAAAAAGAGAATCTCCTATATGTTTCTTTATATTTAGCTTCTACTTATTTTTCACAAATCATATCTACATCCCTACATGAAATTTTTAAAAATTATTCTTGTAGAGACGTAATAATAAATTGGGTACAAATTTGCTTATAAAATATTATAAGATATAGTAGTTAGTACAATAGTTGACAACAGTTTCATCTACAGCCCATGGCAAAATAACAAAATAATTGATGTGATGTTCAATATTTAACATTTATTAGGTTACAAGAGGACATTAATTGGTCCACAAACAAATAAACAGAAGACCCTCATAGAACGTCTTCTCTATATATATTGGTCAAATCTCTATATATGTATATTTAACTTTTGATTAAATAGTACAAATAAAAAAAAGCCCACATTTTGTCATATCGAACGTACAGAACTTTAGGAAAAAACGATATTGAGTTTTTATTTGGCCCCCCTCCTATGACATTTGTGGTTGAGCATTATTGCTATTGTTGACAAATCTCGTGATATTTATGGCTATATGGGACATGTGTAATCGTATAGTCACACTCGCATATAATCATGTACAGATTATGATTCTATATTATTTAAATTTTTGTTGTCGGCCTCTATCGTTTGAATTTGTTGGTGATTTCTTCCTTCTGGTCATACTTAATTAACATTTGGTCATCTTGGAATGGAAGAAATAAAAGTGCATCTTATCAGGAAAAGAAACCATTCTTGTGAAAACATGAGTTATGATTATCTACATACTTTAACGCTACCTAGCTCAAAAGAAAATAGACTGCAGGTAGATAGTTTGGCGTGTTAGAGTTGAATCTAAATTTAGAATCTAAAGAAGAGTATAGCATTATACTATACATGAAATCAATGCAAAAACAATGATATTGGTTCGAAATTTTAGTTAAGATAACGTTCACGTTGTAATCGTAGACTTAAACTTCTATCTTATATATATTATAAAACGAAAATATTTTAATTCTTTTGTAAAATACTCTTTTTTGTAAAAGAAAAGGGTTAAATTTATGTCGATGACGAACTAGACCTAACCCTGGGCGTGAGGTCAGCCCATGGATAGACTCCCTCACTGGGTATTCAAATGGACCGAAAGCAAAGGTCCATATCCGCGTGGGTAAGCGGAACAATGTGACTTAATTTCTGTATAGCAGGAGGATCGAACCCGAATTGTGCTGGCAACCAGAAACCGTCCACTACTACCAGACCACAAGGCCCGCTCTTCTTTTGTAAAATACTCTTGTAGAGAAAGTTTCCCACAGCTTATTTGTAAATTTTTTGTACAGATAAATATCTTGTCCTCATCAAAAGAGAGAAACAACAAAAATGTGATTGTCTCAGAATCACCACCTAAATGAGTGGTTTGTTCTCATAACAACACAACAAAAATTATCATACCAAATTCTTCTTAGCGTTTAAATACCATAATAAAAAAAATTAAAATAATTTACCACAAGTACTTCTTTTCCACGTTCAAACACAGTGACAATGTTATGATTATTGGAAACAAATATGGTAAACACGGAAAATAGCCTTAACATAGTAATTTCTACGGTTTCTCAAAATTGAAATAATTACGTACACAGAATTTTATAATTTTTTTTTTGCCACACGGAATTTTATAATATACATGTTCAATTATACAGTTGGAGAGACATATCTTACGAGTTAGGAATTGAAAAATTATGTATACACGCGTAAGTAACATAGAATGAAATGTTCAACTAACGTGGCCGGTTATTCTTGTATAAATTAAAGTAGCCATCTAATCATAATATTATTATTGTAATGTGAACCAAATTATAATGCACCGTTGCTAATAAATCTAAGGCATATGATTTCAAAGATTAGCACGAACTCGATGTCTCATGATGACATTGCAGTTCATACAAACGTACTAATTCACTTTTTTGTTTCTATATGAAAATATATAAACTAAAGATGTTTTGGTAAGAGTAAGTGTAATTAGATCTGATCGATGTCGTGGTCAAAACTTAATCGGCGGGATTGGTGGGGAAAAAAGAAATTATGGAGTCCATTTACATTATTCGATTTTAGATGCGGATGATGATGATGAGTAATGACTATATATTTAACCTAACTCCATTTTTCTTTATAATAATTGTTCTTCCCTTTGTTCCTTTCTTTTTATTATCAACTTCGTTTTCTACCTTTCTTTTTTACTTGAATATTTATCAGTTTTGCTCCATCATCTATCACTTTTTCTTTTATTTTCAAGTATATCATTTATGTGCATTTTATCATGAAATTTCTTATGAGAAAAAACTAGGTTTTTTTTTAAAGAAAACACCAATTGTGCCCTATTCGTTCGGTTTAACTTAAACCATTATTTAATATTTTATGCTTACACAAATATTTTGAGTTATCCATTATAACTTGTATAGTTCATACTAGATAGATCAAAGACCATGCACATAGAATTTTATTCACCACAATCATGAAGTTGCAAGTTCATAATCGTAGAAACTGTATGATACGAATTACAGCTATCTAATGGTTGCAAATAGAATTCACCACAAGCATCAAATTTGGTATTGTACGAAAAGATGTATCATAAATAATTGATATAAATTGTAAGAAGGCGTACAAATGTATCCATATATATATATAGGTTGTAAATCTGCAAATAAAATTAATAGATTAATTTGTAAAAGTATTTGCAAAAGCAAAGGGAACAAGAACAAGAATTTGTTCAAAGGTGTACTGTTTTCGTCTCACGTTTGGGAAAAACTTTAAAGACGAACATTGGACCAAAAATATTCTAGGTGAAACGAACGGTGGGATCGATCCTTCTATATAATTTGTAGGAAAAAATTGGATGAGATAGCCAAAAAAACAATTTATTTAGGTTTCTAACACTCAAAAAAAATTATCTCCTTTAACCCCTATTTGTTTTTGTCTTTTTTGTTTGTTCATAGTTGGAGGGTATTTTTGTTAAAATCCTCCAATTCTATATTAGTTACTTTTTGTCCACGCCATAAAACTTTTTTTTCCTTTGGTCTTTTTGCAAATTCACCCTAATTTGTATTGTTAGTTTTTTTCCTAAAAAAGAATGTAAATATATAGTATATTGGTTTCTATAAAATTTTATATATTAGCTTAAAACTAATTATATTATCTGTCGGAGAAACCAAAACAATTTTATGGTTAATTTGGATCTCAGTCGATTCCTATAATTATAGAGACGAAAATCAGAATTCATAATTAGAGTAAATATCAGCTGATTAGATCCTCCTAATAAAGTACTACGCTTGTGCACTTTGTTATTATTTTTTGTTTCACTTTTTATCTCACTTTTTCTTTTTCTTTTGTCCCAGTGTCTTTGGTAAACATGAAGGAAATGCTTAAAATAAAAGAAAGAAAGATACTAAGAAATGAGAATATAATTGCCATTATCCCTCACACTGTATTTTTTGTTTAATAATGAGCACATTTAATAAATAACTTTTTTTGCACAAATAAACAACTAAAATATGACTTTAAAAGGCGAAGTAACTTTTCTTCCTCCCTTTTCTTTGGCTTGCTACAAGTGTAGTTCACCACCATTTTAAATCAAATCTTTTACCAATATTCGATGCTTCGCACCATTAAAGTCGTTACTTAGGGCTCACTAGGCTTAGTCATTAATATAATATCATGTATGCTTTTCAAATTCTTGCATGGACGTATCATCTAGGCTAGTACACATATTTTATAACAAACGAACAACCATCCAATGATCTAAATTCAAATTCTTTAATGCATATTATCAACAAAAAAAAAGTATCTAGTACATATATATACAACAATATGCGAATATAAATATAATAAGTTATTGTCTATATATATATATATTAGAGCATCATTATCCAAAAAACTCTAATGAATTTCTAACAAAAAATTAATTTATTTATTTTTTGCAACCAATAGAAATTTGACACATAAAAGGGGTTTCTTATTTAGACAAGAAGAATTTTTTAATTCATGGTTTTTGAAACTTTAACTCTTATTTAAGAAACCTATTTTAATATTAAAAAAATCTAAAAAATTCATTGGGTTTCTTGGATAATGATGCTTTTATAGTTTGAAACAGTTTCACCATGTAATATACTAATAAATCTACAATTGTGCCACCAAATCATGTAGCGGAGTTCAACTAAATTTTTTTTATTTGCTGTTAAACACAATCATGAATTTTGTTAAAGAAAAATATAAAACAGTCATCAATATATATTAATAACATCTACAAAAAAAAGTGATATACAAATTTTTCACATGATTAAGCATCAATAGGTATTTTGGTTAAATGTTAATTAAAGTATATGCTGTCATTATCATAATAGAGACAAATGAGCCTTAGGTTCTGATCGAACTCCACTAATTAATGTTCAGCTTTGCATCATTGCATGTGTTTCTAAAAGTACACAACTCCCTTCCCTTCTCCAACTTAGCAAGCACTATTTAATTTATTTATATCTAATCCTACATGATAACTAATATTATTATCAATTCACAAGTCTAGATATCGCCACCAAATTATTCTAATGTAGGTGTTGGATCAACCTTTTACTTTTCTCTCATGTGATAGATTATATCATTTCAAAATTTAAACGATTACATATAAATACAAACTAAATCGATATAAAATATATACGTTCTGCGGAACCAAAAGCCGAAAAACATAAAAGGATTCTCTAAACTAAAAATTGATGCAATGAAACATCGAAACTATTGAAACAAGCCGAAGAAAATTATGGCAAAATAAGAAGCGTCTATTCTAACTTACAAGCAAATAAATCATCAAACGCAACAAAACAATCCGAGAAAAGAGGTATTGAGTGAAGAGAAGGGCAGAAAAGTCAATGTTATTAAACAGATAAAAAAACGAAGAAAATTGTGTTTAGGATCCCTGCGAAAAAGAAAGCGAAACCAAGAAAGCTTAACCACAAAGACCAAATCGACGGCCACTCCGTCGCCTCTGGCTCCGACGTAGCTCCAGCATCGTCGGAATCCCTAACTAATCATCATTGTGCGTTGCTTCATCTGATTTCACCAAAAATTGAATGGAATTGGAAAAATCCCAAATTCCAAACCCTAACGAGAATTTGGGGGAAGTGGATGGAAGCTCTCAAATCGTTGCCGCAACAGGGCAACAACACGACCACTGGTCACTTACTTCTCCAATGACCTTGATTTCTTCGGTAATTGGTACCACTCGACAAAGCCAAAAATCTCCTTCTACTTGTGTTCCTTCAGCGAGTATCCTTGATGTATCTCTTTCTTCAGCAAAAACTTAAAGTGATATCTCTTCAAATGCATTGCAATCAGATGTTCATCAATCTGAAAATTCCCTCTTGTGCGATGATGAACCCTTAGACGCCATCACTACCCTCCTCCTGCAATTGCCGCATCTCTTTCAACTCCAGCTCCAGTTGAAGGTACTCCTCCTGTATCTCTTTCGCCTCCCACTGCAGTTGAAGATATTGAAGACACGGCTTCGCAGGCACCATTCATCCCTTCACTTGGTGCTTGGGTGAAACCACTAAACATCACACCTCCACCATCGCCCAAAGGTGTTTCACGTCCGATAAATGAGATTTACCTTCAGTCGGAGCCTATTAGCACTTTCTGGCCATCTCTGAATGTGGGTAACAGAGAAGGGGCAAAGAAGAGAAGCTCTTTCAAAGCAAGTAAAGAGATGTCACTCCTCCCGGTAGAGAAGCTCCCTCCACCCGAGCTGAAACATGATGGTTCATTACGTTTCCCGTGGGCAGCAAGGATGAATCCTGCCTCAAGAAACCTCTTTCGTGCAACTGCTCCTACTTATCTATCAGATGGCACTCCTCCGGTATCAATCCCATCCGACATTCTACTTCATGGTCCAGAAAATCAAGTTGAGTATGGAATTGGACAGTTCTTTAGGTGTTCGCCGCCTCCCGGTGGCCTCATTCATGTTGTGGTTAATAAACTTTGGGGTAGGAGCTGTAGAATATTTAGTAAAAAGCTAGGTGAATCATCATATCTATTTCACATCCCGGACGCTAATTCTCGTAATTGGGTGCTTCAGAGGGGTCTATGGCATATAGATGACTGCCTTTTATTTGTTGCTCCTTGGAGTCCAGCAGCTACCTTTTCTCTACCTGAAATATCTACTATGCCGGTATGGGTGAACCTAAAAAATATACCCGATAGATTGTACTCTAGGCTAGAAATAAGTCTTATTGCATCTGGTTTGGGGGAGCCTATGCTCACTAACAAACCTCGTTTAGATCCTACCCTTATGGGAGAAGCAAAAATCATGGTAGAGGTAGAGCTAGATGAACCCTTCTCGCAAAAGATAGCTTTAGATGACAGAAAAGGAAATACGTTTATGGTAGACGTTGAGTATACATGGATCTCTTCTAAATGCGGTAGATGTGGTCAACTAGGACACAAAGAAAAAAGATGTTTGTTGCCTAAATCTCATGAAAACCATACTTTACCTTCAGAAACTAAGATGTCTGATGTCATTCCGGTTGTTGATATTCATCATGTGCTGGAATCTACTTCTCCTACTACCTTACTAACGACAACTCCCAAGAACTCTGGTTTGAAATCTAATACTGATCTGGCAAATATTAGAAACTCTATGGCTCAGAAAAATGATCTCCTTGCTAGCCAAAGCTCAAGTGCCTATGTTGTTATTGATGCAGCCCATAAACCTAACCAGCATGTTTATTCTTCAACTACAAGAGAGAATACAGAAACTATGCACTAATTAATGATCCCTGTCATGGGGCCTCATGTTGCATCGGCTTTTTCACAACATGTTCCAATTCAGAAACATGATGATATACATGCTTCCCCCTCTGCAACTAAACTGGAAATCAGTGCTCCATTAGACGCGTTCTCTTCACCAATTGATGGCTCTTCTTCGAACAATCAAGAAGTAACTCTTGCAAATGTGAAAACAACTTCTTTACCACTAGCAGCAAGGTCTCCACCACTAACAGCAAACAAGGCTGTTCACATTGTCAAAAACATTATGGAGCTTGCTCCATCAAGCAGTATCACCCCTGAATTTCAAAAATCAGGAAATGGTCATTTGGTTACTGTTCCTCTAAGTGTAGACATCGACTTTAACACACATCCTCAAGCCAAGAGTACTTCATTGGTAAGTGGAAATGCAAGTGAAGTTGAGAGTGGAAGTGAGCCTCTTCGACATACTCTAGATGCTTACTTCTCGGCGACTAGAGGAGGAAGAACAATAAAATCGACTCAAAAATTACAGGAGATGGAATGGACAACAGTTACGGGTAAAGGAAAATGCGGCCGACGAGGTCGGGGAGGCCAAAACCCTCACAACTAGTGTGTCCCTTCTTTCTTAGTTATCTTTAGCTTATTGTTTGTAAGCTTCCAATTAGATTGAGTTTTCAGCTTAATCTTTTGTTTTATCTCACTTTTTCTAACTTTCTCAAACTTTATGACTCAAAGTCATACCTTGTATTTTCTTTATGCAATTTAAATAGAATATCCTTTAACAAAAAAAAAATCAATGTTATTAGTGAATTTGGATTGAATCATTATATTGCTCTTAATAAGCCACGAGCTAGTCAGTATTCCTTCTATTGTTTCACTGTAAGGAAGTCATACTTACTTGAAGGGACGAAACTTGGAGAAGAAGATGTAGAAGCAGTGATTTTGATAAATCATTCGCCCACAAGGAATATGTATCGAATAAGGGGAGGAATAGAAAAGCACTCTTCGGGACTCACTATTGTAGATGTGATAAGCTGAGGCTTTGTATCTTTGTAGAGAGCATGATAATGGAAAATCAAATAATGATGTTGGCTACCGCTTGTTAAGTTATATGAGATTCCAACTTAAAAAATGACGATGAGTGAGAGAGACTATATATGTTTTATTTAGAATCCTTTTTAATTTCCGACGTAAGATATCTATCCCTAGTACACCTCCTCGAGATGATGACTCCCCTAACCAGAGATCTTGGTATTCAGACAACAATCAAGCGGGCTAATTTTGGGTCAGATTGACTAGATCGGGTTGGATTGTGCAGATATAGACTCTGATACCTTATTAAGCTACATGAGTTTCCAGCTCAAAACCAATTGATGATGAGTAGAGAGACCATATATCTTATACACTATTTATAATCCCTTTGAATTTCGACGTGGGATATTTATCCTTATATATTTTATACATTACTTAGAATCCCATTACCATGTTAAGTTGCATGAGTTTCCAACTCAAAATCAATTGGCGATAACCGGAGAATCCCTTATATCTTATAACCTATTTAGAAAGGAAAACGATCTATTTGCCCCTGAAAACTATCATATAGCATCAAATCCCCATGGAACTATGATCCCAATCTAGACCCTCCCAAATTGATAGTTTCGTATCTATTTCTCCCCAAAATTATTGTTCTAATCTTATTTTCCCCCAATTAGTTAGTTCAAAATCTAACTACCCACATACATTGGTTTTTTTGGTTTATTAAATCCCGATAGAACCATTAACCAGAAGAAATTTAAATAAACCGACATTAAACCAGAGTAAAACCGATTTCTTTCTCTCTCTCTCTCTTCCTCTCCTTATCCCTCTTCTCTCTGGTCTTCAAGAGACAAGAATGGAGAGCAACAGAAACTCCCGTCGCATGCATATATCTGACGGTAAGTGGTAAGGTGTCACAATTACTGGCCATAGGGAATGTTGTCTTCCTTGCTACCCAAATGGGTTGAAACCATCAGTACATAATCCAAGATAGACGTTTCTTCCCTCCTACACAAATCTTTATATTTTGATTGGAAATGCTTCCACACTTTTGCATCTGAAGGATATGTAATCTCACCATCTATTGAGTGTTCTACATGTCATCTCATTGGTTTGGCCATGTGTTATGACTGATACAACCTCTTCAACCTTTCCGTCAACGGCAAATACCACATCCGTTTGTACGGCGCTAGAACTCTTCCGCTCGTATCCTGATAACAAGGTTTTCCAAAAATTTACATTTCTTCAGGTTCTCATCCGCTCTTTAGTAAATCATGCAGTTATCGATGCATACATCTATCATTTGATACGGTAAACCAAGACCTGCTACAAGTTTTTGAACCTCGTAGTATGAAGAAAGTGCAAGATTATCCTCAGGTAGAATACCTCTCACAAAATCAGCAATCGTGTCCACGCATTCTGCAACCAAATTGTAATTCGTCTTTATGGTCATTAATCTACTTGCATATGATAAAGGTAAATGGCCATCTATGCATCCTTTGTACAATGGTTGTTTCGTTGCATCTAACATATCAAAAATTCGCTTTGCTTCTAAATTGGGTTCTTCTCGTCTATCTTCTTCTTCAACCATTGAAGGTAAATTTTCTCTGAAAGCATCATTTACCAGATCAGTACCTACACCATAATCTACATATGTGTTATGTTCTTTTAACATATCTGACGTCTAGGTTCGTAGTACTACCTTAATCAATTTCTCCATGAAGATACCAAATCTTGTAACTCAGCATAAACCCATTGATATATAAATGCTTCCAAACTTCAGTCGTCTTAATATTCCTATTATTCTTACAAGAGGAGCATGAACATAACAACTTACGAGTTTGTATAGCTTCCGGTTGTCGCTGAGCCACCGGCATGAATTCGCTAATACCATTTGCATATTCTTCTGTTAGTAAATTAGTTATCGGATCCATAACAGGTTTATCCATCCACGAACATGAAATAATTAGGGGGAGACATATATGTGTGTTTTTTGTGCTTTGTTGTGAATGGGGAGGGTGTATTTATAGGTGAAAAAGGGCGAAATTTCCGACGGGTTTTTGACGAATTATCAACGAAATCATTTAAATCTCAGACGGCTATATTAACGTTTAAAATTTTCGTGGGAGATCGTCTGCAATTTCCTACGAATATACTATTTTCAAATAGCTTATTAAACGATCTTAATTTTCGTCAGAAATTTTTAAACGATTTTCCGATGACCGAATAATTTTCAAACGTCTAACTAAACGGTCATTTAAATCGTCGGGAATTCGTCGAAAGTTTCCAAAAAATTCCCGACAAATTTCACATATACATTAATTGATATTTTTTCGTCAATAACTCGTCGAAATTTATCTCCGACGAACCTATTTGTTGGTTTTTCGTCGGAAAAAAACCGAAGAACAAAATATTGTCGGAATTTTTTGAAAAATTCCGACGAAATCCCGACGATGACTCAAATTTGTTCTTCGTCGGGATTTCATTGAAATTTCCTCCGAATTTACCGATGAATTTGGACTTGTCGGAGTTTTCGTCGGGAATTCTCCTGTTTTTTTTGTAGTGTGAACTTTCAAAAATTAAATTGACTTAAATTTTTTTATCAGAACAGAAAAAAATAAAGAGTTGATTTAATATGCCATACGATAAACCCGTGATAGACCGAACCGGAGATGTTCATTGTGATTGACAATACTATACTAGCTAGTAGTTGGTGCTGCTGATAAGGCTGGACCAATTTGAATTTTCAACGCTAATGAATCATATTCCACTTTCTTCTCGCATTTTCCTTCCTTTTTGAATAGTATGAACGTAAATATAAATGTTTGTTTTCTTTTTGCAACTATACGTAACACATAGCATATAAAACCAAAAGCAAAAAAAATGAAAAGTTTAATTGTAACGAGGATATTACTAACAAAGAAAAAACAATTTTTTGTTTACAAATCTAAGGCGCGACTTTACCGCAACGTGAAGGAATCTAATACTCAATATAGTTATAATTTTTTCTTATAACATTTATCAAATTGAGTTGTAAAAAATCATTTATCAAATTAGATGCACTTGACGACAGTGTATTCCATTTATATTTCTTTTCTTTGATAAATGTGAAGTTTTTTTTTTTTGATCACGTGATAATTGTGAAGTTTTTTTTTCGCCGATAATTGTGAAGTTTAAACTGAAGTCCATACGTCTTTTGTGGAACAAAACTCTAGCATATAAGTAGTTGTTTTCCTAAGTGGCTTCAAACTCGAACTTAAACACTTCTTCCATTTTCAGGAATTTATCAACCACTATATTAAACGCAATTAAATATTTTACATATATATAAAAGATTAAAATATAGTTCACACTAAGCGTATACTATTTTTTTGTTTCTTAGTAAACATAAGTTGTATTAATATTTGCAATTCATCTTCGTAACGTTTTCTTCACAACATGAATTCGGCCACGTACGTCTTCATCTATGATCTTGTTCGTTTGTCTAACTTAGGAAATCTATATATTTATTAAAACCCATAATAGAAGATAAATTTAAAAAAAGGAAAAAGAAAACGTATATAATGGGACAAATAAGTCTTATTCTAAACCGATAAAAAGCTCTGAACAAAGTTTTCATATAGTGATGATGTTAGGCGTAGGTTCTGACATTGGAGGAAAATCGAGAATCAAGCCAACCGAATATGTCGACAAAAATTAAATACAAAATGAAGATGATAGAGCAAAAAAGAAAAAAAAGACAACCGAATATGTCGTTTTCTATGAGTTTGGTTTACTCCCACACTTATATTTTCTCTAATTGTTTTAATATTACTATATATAGAAAACAATATTCTTTAATTCGGTCTTCTAAAGAAAAGGAAAAACTAGTGTCACACAAAATATATAAGTTTTCATAACTACTTTATTGTTAGATTCAAACAATAATACACGAAGCCTACCTTACCTATTTAAAATGGTCAATTAATAAAATTTTCATATTCATATGTTATTATATTAATAAAATTATTTTAGAACTAGTTGAAACTTTAATATCTAACGTAACAAGGAAGGTGAAATAAAGAAAGAAAACAAGGAAGGTGTAAAGATGAAATTAAAAAGATTTGCTATATGAACTAAAGTTTAGACATTAGATTCGCAAGAGGATAATATTTAGTGGCTTAAAAAAATACTTAAACTATTAAGAAATAAAAAAGAGATAGAGACACGCATGAGTGTAACAAAAATAAAGACTTGTCTTTTCTAATGGTCGACTTGTCCCCACACCTTAAAGATCACACTCACTTATGACAACACCTACTTGTCCGTACTATAAAAACATTAATCGAATGATTCCGATTTCTCTTTTTCTCACTTTTTTATTTATTATCTTTGATATGGAAAAATAATAAAATTTTAAAAAAATTAAAAGTGACGCGAGGCGACAAGTCAAGAAAGCAAACAAAATGGTGGTACCGAAACAATTAACTTTAATTTATTATTATGAGTGTAGTTTCACGAAGAAATGAAACAGAAAGGTTCCCTTGGTCCCACTTAGTCGTGGCTTCACATTTTCGCATCATGGACCCACACGTACCGCACGTGCCACTTTACTATTCTGGCCGTATTTAATTTTTTTTTCAAATTAGTTAAAAATTATGGTTGTTTTTTCAACCATAATTTTATTGTTGTTATTATTTGACAATCTGAAGAATTTGAGAAGGTTGGAGGTTTTATGTTATAGATTTTTATTATGTTTAGCATATGATGTGCATTTTTTTTATGATTACAAGGTTTTCGACCAAGAAATATATTTCCTTCTAGATTTGGAACTATTATTAAAAGCTTTTACATCACGTTAAGGATCTAAAGACTTCTACATCAAATATGGAGATCGAATCACAGATAATGCAATTTTTTTGTAAATTTTCGGGTGCAAATTTCAGAAGATTTCAAAGTGTTGTATGCAGAGCCGTTCATTGTAGTCTCGTGCATTGCAGGGAGAGCTTGTCCATCAATCATGTCGTACATGCACAAATGTTTATCGTAGATCCAAGTGTTACGAGGAGAGCTACGTAGAGTCTTTTGTGAAGTTGTTCATCCGAATCGTATGAGTTGCATATAACGTCTGAATGCTCATCATTTGTAATAGAATTAAGATTAAAATATAAATGATGTTGTTACTTTCAGTTCGATAAGTGTTACAAAAAGATTTGGAACTAGTTAGACATTTTATCCAAAACCTGAATCCCAATTCATATCCGAACTAAAATATTTGAATCGAACTAGAATCCAAATCTAAAAGATAATGGAACAAGTCTTACTCTCAAGTAGTTCGAGTCTCGAATAGTATCCGAATCTGATCCGAACGTGGTCGAATATTCGAAAATATCTAAAATTTTAAAAAATATGAATTCAAAATCTGAATAAGTTTTGAAAATACTTAAATACCCTAATAAATATTTCAAATGAGTATTCGAATTAGCCTGTATACTCCAAAACATCCAGAAAAAATTGAAATATCCGGAAAAACATGTAATGGTTTAAACTGTGACTAATTAGTCACTTTAGCATAAATTATTAGGCTAACTTCTGCTAAAAATTGAAATTACACCAAATTCAGCTAAAAAATCGCCAAGGTAAATTGTTCATTTTTTTATTTACGCTCGTTACCATTAAAAGAGTGAGATAATAATACTAACTTTTACTTTGCATGATGTGAAAGTAAACATATTACGCCACTTTTCTTCTTTTTTCTCCTTCACGCTCTTTTATTATTGTTCCTCTCATTTTCACTTTTGTATTTTCCTCTCTTATGCTCAAACTCACCATTCACACCCTTAGTGTAAAAGGATTGTTGTGAGGTTTTTGGTTTCAGGATTTAAGAAAAACAAATTAAAGTAACAGGTCACTGGAAAGTGGAAAGTATAGGTTCACGGGTCTCAGCTATGCCATGGTCATGGTGGAGTTTTCTTCATTGCAATTGTTTGACGTGGCAATTGGATACAGGAATTTACCATATAAACGTGCCACCTATCATCCTATCAAACTCTTTGCTAATGCAATAAAGAAATAATATTGAGGGTTAAGGTAAATCTATGAGTGAATTCATGAATTGCTGATGATTTCAAATTTAAAATTAAACAAAACTGAAAACTGAAAATATGAATGCTTAATATTCTTTGTTAAATTTACTTACAGTTGGCACCAAAAGAGGGAGATAAATTAAATTGGAATTAGTCTTAAACACATTACAATGAACTATTAATAAAACTGGTTTTATATTTCAAAGTAAGTTTCAGAAATAATCAAATATTAGCTAAGTAAGAGAATACAAAAAAGATACTAGTAAGTATTACTATAATGGTGCTTTGACTAGTCAATCAATAGACGTTTAGGTGGCTGTTGCTAAGGAA
The DNA here is from genome assembly GCA_900406275.1 of Anastatica hierochuntica. NCBI lineage: Eukaryota > Viridiplantae > Streptophyta > Magnoliopsida > Brassicales > Brassicaceae > Anastatica > Anastatica hierochuntica. Next base: position 4,897 of record OVAN01005338.1, on the reverse strand, counting down.
ACATACTTGATTGCTTCAAAAATGAAAAAGAATTACTTTTTTTTCATACCCCAAAATTGCGAAATTCAAGAAAGATAGTATATCTATACATATTTTGTTGTCTATATATGCATACACTCAAATATCCGGTTTAACCTCATAAAATTATTATTTCCCAAAATTTCTGTTTTTTAACTTTAATTTAGAGAATACCTTTTCTTTGGTCACCAAATAAACTTTTTTATTAAACTTCACAAGGATCTTGAGTCAAAAGTGTTCGACGTGCAAACGAATCCGCAATAAAATTCATAGTTCGTGGTACAAACGAAACGACAATGGAAGAAAAGCTTTGGGTAAGACCCCTAATATTTACCAGAAGACAAAAAATATCAGTATGGTCTTCACCACTGTTGATCAAACCAACCAACACTTGGGAATCGGAATGCAAAAACAACTCAGTTATCCCTAAAACAATAGCTTGACTAAGCGCTGACCAAATAGCCAAGGCCTCTGCTGCCAATGCCGATGGCAAACCCTCCTTAAAAAAATATTTTCTGCCATCGTAGAATCATTCGGAATGGAGAAAAACCATCCTCGACCATCACTCTTAGAAAAGGGGTCCCAAGAAGCGTCCACCCAACGGTTGAACCGCGACGGTAGTAACATTGGTGGATCTGCTGGAACCTCACCGCCTAACGAAGAGGTACGAGGACCCATCGTCTTTGCTTGTAGCGTAGCCGCTTCCTGCCATTTCTGGACGCCAGCCACGCTAGATAAACTACCTCATTGACTTACATAATTAAGAGAATACCTAAAAAGCATAAAACAAATATAGAAATCCAAGTAAAAAACAATAAATTGTTCATATATAAATATCTATAGTCGATTCACATCTAGTGATTTGAAATATAATCCGGTTGGGTGGTTCAGATTGGGTTTTAAAACTTTAATAGATATTCAAAATTAAGAAAAAGTATTTATAGAAAATTTAAATAGTTTTGACTTTTTCTCTTCCCTTAAATAAAAGCCCAATCCCCCCCATAGATTTCTTCACCAGTCGCCACAACTCTCATTCTCCTTCTCTCTCTCTTTGTTCAGAGTCTCTCGGAGCTTTTAAACAAACGTTAACAATGGCTGTTCAAGCTCATCACATCAACATTTTCTCCCCTCAGCTAATTTCAAACAGGTATAAATTCTTATTTTATTTTCCCGGGAAAATAACTTCTCTCTGTTTTCTTCTTCCTCATTTTAAAGATTGAAATGGGTTTCCTCTAATCTCCTTCTTTTGTGTCATTTGTAGAGATTGTATTAAACTCGAACATAACATGAGTCACGGCGAGTTTAACCTCGCTGCCGGCGAAGTTCCTTTAGTAAACGGCGAATCTTTCGCCCTCGATCCTTTCACTGGGAAAGCTAGCTTCAACAAATCAGAAAGTGGTCTCACTTACAATCTCAACACTTCCTCTGTTCTTCTTCCTCCGTCTACCAAACGCCTACGGGAATCTCAGTTTGGCGATTCAAATGCTCAATTCGCGTCTGAGTTTAAACGGAGGTCCGTCGCGTTTGGCTCATCATCGTCCTCGCTGTTAAATTCTGAACTACTGTCTCACATCCAAAACCAGCAACAATCAGAGATAGATTATTTTGTTTCTCAGCAAACGGAGAAACTTAGATTAGAGATTGAAGCTCGTCACCAAACGCAAACGCGGATGCTAGCGTCAGCTGTTCAAAACTTGATCACCAAAAAATTGAAAGAGAAGGATGACGAGCTCGTGAGGATAAGAAACCTTAATTGGGTTTTACAAGAACGTGTAAAGAGTCTCTCAGTCGAAAATCAGATTTGGCGAGATATCGCTCAAACAAACGAAGCAAACGCTAATAACCTTAGAACAAACCTCGACCAAGCTCTTGCTCAAATCGAAACGTTCCAAACCGCTTCAGCCGCTGTAGAAGATGAGGCGGGATCGAGCTGCGGAAGTTGCTGCGATGGCGACGGTGGTGAAACGATTAAAGCGGTTAGTGGCGGTTGCAAGCGGTGCGGTGAGCGAGAAGCGAGTGTGTTGTTGTTACCTTGTCGTCATTTGTGTTTGTGTACGTTTTGTGGTTCGGCTTTGTTACCAACTTGTCCGGTTTGCGATTCGGTCATGAACGCTAGTGTACATGTTAACATGTCTTCTTGACCATCTTCTCTTTTTTTCTTTTAAATTGTATAATTTGTTTTTAGACATTTTAGTAAAAAAATTAAAATCAGAAAGAATTAGGAGTGTTTCTTTTAGCCAACTGATTAGTAATTTATTTTGTAAATAAATGTTTTTTTTTACCTACTATAGATTATATTTTGGGTTAACTATTTCTTTACAAACAATTCTTAATTTTCTGACGAATTGAATGGAATTCAAGAGTGGGAATCAGAGCCATCCATGAGTCCAAACAGAACAAACGTGGATTTATGGCTTTCAATTTTATAGAGTATATTTTTTTATTATTTTGAAACCTACACAAAATAGACTTTTTTTTATGTACCGACAGCTACTATTTTAAAATTATAAAAGTCTTATAAAAACAAGCGAAAGTCGAGTGAAATTTGAAACTTTTTAATATAGGAAAAAACTAAATATGTCAAAAGCATAAGAATTTTTTAAAAATATTCCTAATTGTTGGAAATGTAAAAATATTCCAAAGTTCTTTTTAGATAAAAATTTTTTTTCCTTTTTTTTGGTTATATTGCACACCGTTGGTTTATAACTTTATTCTCAAAGTCAATTGCATGAGCTTGAATTATCTAACACTTTTTTTTTGAAAAAACTATTGATCAGAAATTAAATGAAGTAACGGTTACACAAGAGAGATTTAGGGCGTACGTAACAATCGAATATGCTAACAATTTGAGATACATAGCGGAATGAAATTAAAGAGAAAGATAAAACATAAAGTTATGGTAACTTGGAAGGTACCGAGTAGCTTCGTATTGAAATCTCTAGAAGTTAGGAGTTTGGTGAGAGTTAAAATAAGAAATAAAAGTTTGATAATCTGTTGAAGTTATGTCTAAATGTTTTTTATAGGTTTTGATTATATGTTGAAATTTTTTATAGTCGTATTCGATTGATAGAAAAATATTGTGTCACGCTTGGGAAGTGAATTGTCCAACTTCATGGTGATACATTTCCAAAATGTCTGAATAAGTTTAAAAATATTAAAACATTTACTAGTATTAGATAAACACATGCAATTTGGCAGTATCTTTGATCTTTTCTAACACCAACTAAATAGTAGTATAAAAGAAGGAGAATTATATTTCGCTATGGAAATTAAAAAATAAAGATAATGAAAAATGAAAAAGTCTGAATTGGATGGCCTCAACAACATTTTCAGTTCAGAGTCATTATATAGTTGTCGTGTAATAAAGATTTTAAAAATCGGATCATATCATGTGGAGTGCATGACTCGACGAAACAAAAACCCCACTAAAATAGGTTTTCCTTTAAGCACTAGAGTATTCATCAAATTATAGAAACCAAACACGAACGATGAATACGATGTGTAAAAATTCACGAGTTACTATGTTTGCGTCCGAGAAACGTTACCATGTCTCTATCCAATAATCTATTTTATAGCACTCGTACATAAAATAGAGTAGCCAAATTAAAATTGTACGGATCTGTGACAGAGGGTTAAAGATCACATAGTTCCATGTCTAGGACGCTATTGCCCATACTCAACTTTTGTTTTTGGCCATGCCCCTACACGTACATACTCCCTTACCCGCATCCAAAGTTTATTTTATTACTACTAGTTTTTAACCTAACCCTACGCCTTCTATTTTATTTCTATTAAATAATTTTTAAATCTAGCTTAACCTAGGGAGTAAACTTTATTTTCATAGCTCTTAGGAGAAGGTGACCTAAAAAAAAAAACTCTTACGGGAAAAAATGGTTGTGGGCTGTTAATTAAGAAAATAGTTAGTGATTAATTAGTGGGGACCGTGTGTATATATACTTCTACATATTATAAGGAATATATATTTGGATTGTAACCTTCTTTTTTGATAAATGGTTGTAACTTTTTTATGTGAAAAACTATTCGTATTGGATATGAAAGAATGAAGCGAAAAAAGGTAATGGTTGATTGTGGGGACTATAAAATTCCATAAATCCCTTTTCCAAAGTTTTTGTAAATGTGTATAAAAATTTATAAGCTTCACTCAGAATTATCATATATATTCAAAATGACATATCGTCTAAATATTTCCAAAGAAACGTTGATAGCTTACTAGCCTATAAGAAGACATTGAGGATTTTGTTCAGGAGGGAGGTTAAGTCTTTTTTTTTTGTCAACAACTTAAAATAATTAAAACAGTCCGGAAATCAGGAACTGATTGGCAGAGTTTACAAAACACAAGTTGTGGAGACTAATACGAGCAGCACGTGCCAACTTGTCCGCGTCTGTGTTTAATTTGCGGGGAACAAAGGAAATGGAAAAAAAGACGAAACTCCCTATACTCGTTTGAATTTCTTCGAGATATGAATGGAAGGTTGGCCAGTCGTGTGATAAGAGATTTGTGTCAAGTTTGATTTAAGTTCTCAAACCTCTAAGCCTCAAGATTAAGGCTAGAAGTTATAGTACTTAGGATATCGAATCCACGGGGAGCAAATCACTACGCATTCAATCCTAAGACAATCATAATTAAGCTAGACCGATATAAGTGGGAGGTTATGAAACAAATGATCTTAAACAAACAAGTAAAAGAATTAGATGAAAGGCAAGAGATAGAACAACTGAGAATCAAAGTTAAAGAATGCAATTTATGGAACGAGTAATGCAATTAGATAGACTAGATGCAATCAAGAGACAAGGGTTTAACAATAAGCAACCATTCAAGGAAAAAGACAATCAATTCAATCAATCCATTTCCATGGAA
>OVAN01005337.1:0-23716 GCA_900406275.1 Anastatica hierochuntica | reverse complement strand
AAACACATACTAAATGATGTTAAATATGCGTTAAATTATGTACACATCAACAAGTGACCACCATGATCACGAACTCACCTTTGCCCTTCCAGATTGGTTGATTGAATCAAAGGTTGGATTTCAGTTAGTCGAAACTCCCATGCTCCCACGTTCGGATGGATCTCTCAGACTCGATCGGATTATCACTATCTAACATAACACCCCTTCGAATCTCCCTTATCTCTCTTGGCCAAATCTCTCTAAATCAAATATTCCTTATGAGCTTTTAGTTTTTAATGAGAAATGAAGAAATAACCGCCCCTTTTCTTTTAGTGCATAAAATGATGCGTTTTAGCCTAAGAAAACCGTCAAATAACTGCTCGGACGTGTCCTTCCAAGGAAATAACTGTTTTGATTCAGTAATCGTTCTCGCCATTTTTCCTTAGGCCATAACTCTTCCCAAGTTGACTTTGTATGTATTATAGAAGTTTTGTCCAATACTCTCCAATCTTGTCTGGGTTTGATTAATATAATTGTCATTGTCTGAAATTGACAAGCTAGCTCAGTGGAGACAAACTCAGACTGCACACTCGAATTCGTCATTCAGTCTAGTTCAACTCAATTTGCAAATTGGCTTAAGTTTCTGACTTATCGGCTCGTATATTCATAATCTATTGACTAGTTTCCATCTCGACCAACTAGTTCATTTTGACTACAAGACTTGTTAAACCCTAATCCTAGTTGTGATTTCTGAACAGGGGTGTTACACTTGGCCCAAATTCCTTTTGCTAAGAAAATAACCTTAATTAGCTTTGTTATGCAAATATCTACCATAGAGAACTCAAAACAGTGAAAACTCGCTCGAGTTGAGATATGAGAATGCCAAAAAAATGTTTTGTGGGTTGTTTGGGCTAAAGAATATTCTAATTGTGAGAAAGGCCCAACTATTTACGAAAAGCAAAATATGGGAATGGTTCGTTCATTGTTGTTTCTACGACGGAGGCGGTGATCAAAACCGAGAGAGCAATTGGGTTAGCTGAGGATGGTGTTAGGGTTGTTCTGCTGCTGTTGAAACCATCGCGAAAATGGGAGGCGAAGATGATAAAGACGATAGATGGAAACCTCCGCCGCAGAAGGCGGACCTGAAGCTTTGGGGAATCCTTGCCTTTACTGTAATCGGCGCAACAGCCACCACTTTCGCCGTGAGTAAAATTGCTTTTTATATATTCATCAAATTATCCAGTTATTACCATCAAGTGGTTTCTGCTCAATCTCGACAATAGATAGTTGATACAGCAACAGGGTTGGATGATAGTTATTCAATTGAATGATTTAGGCTCTTGATTGATTGCTAACATTTGGAAATTGTCTATTGGGTTGGGAAAACCTTTTTGGTATACTATACTAATTATGCGGGGCTAGACTGGTATGTCAGATAAAAAGAAATGATCATATAACCGAAACGTTTGAGCAAAATTACAATAGAAGTTAGCTTTAGTATATAAAAGTATATAGAGGAATTACTTTTCAAACATGAAAACTTGATGAATGATGTTTATTAATGATTAACAATAGCAGAATCACGTTTTAATATATGAAAACTTGTAAATGTTGTACTATTCATCACCACATCTTCACTACAACTACCAATCTTTTTGTTATCTCTCATGAATGAATCATCTAATGCTCACTTTCTCCAAAAATTGTAGTTACTAAAAACCTTCCAATCTTTCTTACATTCTGTCATCTGCCAGTTAATCTAATACTCTTTTTGGTTCAATTAAAGCTTTGCCGGACTGTAGTGTCTGATGGTTCTATTGTTTGGTAGGTTCATCAGCTGCGAAGAACTTTTGATTGGGTCTATACCCAGGTGAATAAAACTTGTTCTTTCTCTGAGATCATTCATATCACAGCTAATACATTCCAAAATAATGTCAACATTAGTAGATATTAGTCATCTGCATTTCTTATGAGTTGCGGCATGTCATATTTTACACTTGTGTTTTTCTATTTCTTGTAGTGATTTACATTCTCCAGATTAGCCAAACTCTCAACTTTTGTAATTTCCTAATGACAGGTAGCTAGATCACAGTCAGCAAGGAGAGGAACCAGAAGCGGTTCTTTTCGAACAGCTTTTCAGGAGGAAGCATGGAGAAGGTACAACAAACGGATGCAAGAGGAGTATGAGGAAGAGCTGGAGAGAGTGGTAAGTCTTATTGACCTTTTTCTTCTAAATGAAAAACTCAGGTTACCTACGTAAAGAGAAAATACTGTGGGTGTTCAATATGTCAAGTGTGTAGCCATCTCATGTACTTGTTTGATCTAACTAACTTCTACAGTGACTTTCAGAACTCCAGCAACCATGCATGCTTGTAAACCTTTTTGTCTAAACCTGAATTGCAGTGGAATATTTCGTCATTGACATTAAAGCTGTAACACCCCTGAGAATTAATTTATATTACATTTAAGATATATCTCCTCTTATGACTTTGTTGAAACCTGTTACTGGAGTGTAGAAATCACTTGAATATGCGTTCAACCCTATTTATGCTCTCTTACAGGAACGTATTAGGCGTATGCAAAGCGTTTTCAACAGAGAGAGAAATAAATTTAGGAGGGGCTATGAGAATTGGAAAGAAAATGATCCTGGTGCACACCAATACCATCAGCAGTTTCAGCGGAATGATTGGTACTGGAAAACTGAGTCTTCGTTCAGAAACCAAAGGACTAATCATCGGGAGCCTCCAAACCATAGTAGAGTCTATCCGTTATCACACCATTACTCGGTTTTAGGGCTCAGCAGGTAATGGCACTGTTCCATTTTGAAACTAATGCAGACATGGCTCACATACAATGATATTTTTCCATGGCTCTAGCTTCACATTCGATGTTGCAATAATAGTAAAAATAAGTGGAGGGAGTAGAGATTAGACTTCTTTGGATGATTTGGAGAATTGAAAGCGCTCTTTGATTAACTTGTGTGTTTGTTCTTTATTCTATTTCTGTTTCTCTTATAGATTGGGTCGTTGATTTCTTATCATATGTAAACAAACAGAAAAAAAAGAACAACCCAGTTGCTTTACATAATTCAGAATCTAAACCTATCAAAACATTTCCTTGAGTTTTTATTTTTATTTTTTGTGAAATATAAAAATGAATCAATTCAACACTACTAAGTTGGTCTTCAATATATAAGAAAAGGCCTAGCTTTTGTTCTGTTTAAGAGTCTATATTAAAGATGGTCGACTGTGCTGGTGGTTAACGATGCTCCTGCTGTTGTTATCAGTTAATAATCTAAAACAAAAGAGCCAGTCGGTTAGTATATTTTGGTTCCGTCTCTATATGTTACAGGTTGAGAGAACTAAATGCGGTTGTGTTCTGTTATTGTGTTTCAGGTCCAGAGCAACTCCTTACACAGAAGCTGAGATTAAGGTATGCATAAAAAGAATTTTTCTGATGCAATAGTCATCACCTGGTCGTTTTGGACAGTTGATACTTTAATTAGGATTTTCTGTAAAATTCAGAAAGCGTTCAGAGAAAAGGCTATGGAATTCCATCCAGACCAAAATCAGGAGAACAAAGGTACGATAATATGCTGTAATACGGATTTGTTGCTCTATGCGCTAACATCTTGACTGTTCTTTTATCTTGCCGGGTGGGGATTTGACAGTGTCTCATCGATTGTTGCAGACGTTGCTGAAGCAAAATTCAAAGAGTTGTTGTTTTCATATGAAGCTATAAAAAAGGAACGAAAAGACATGGAGGTCTGATTTTTTTTTTTTGGTGTAGTGCCCTCTGCAGAAATATTGTAATACGGTCTACGAGTGTTGTGAATGAAACAGATTTTTGTGTTATAAATATAGGCAAAGCTAAGGTCCAAGGATCTTGTGTTTTTTTTTTTCCTTCTTTTAACTATTTTATAGTCTTTTGTTGTAATAAGTCGAAGAAGGAAGCGAATCTCGGACAGATTCTTTATGATTTTAGTTTCTCCGAAAATTTCTTATTTGTTCCACTACGATTTTTTTTCCAACTGTTTCTATCAGTATTTGCATATAGATACGGAAATAAAACTAGAATATCTTATTATATAATACTAAACGCGTTGAATTTGAATTCGGCACGTATTTATAATTTTAACTCACGATTTTGACAAGTTTTCATTGATGTAGATTATAACATGTGTCAATTTATAACATAGAGTTTATAGAAAATTTCTTTTTAAATCATTTAACTCTTAGTAAGAGAAAACAAAAAAGAAAAAAAAAATTTTATTGTAAAATCTATATTTTTTAATATATTTTTAATTTTGTTTCAAGGATTATAATCTACCGATAAATAGTCTTACTAAAATAAGTATAAAAACGTGTTTTCATATTAAGGAATTTGGATCAATTTGGCGCTATATAAAATTAAAAAACCTATATTAAACTTCTATAACTTATCGGAAACAATCTAAGGAGACTCGGTACAAAGATGGCAGCACATCTTATGTGCCAAAGCAAAGCTCAACATGGCCGAAACTCTTATACTCATTAGGATCTGGTTTGCCTCCTGAGCATGTGGTGCAAGGGATAAGATCAGCAGCTCTCTATGTGAAGGACAAAGGCAAGGATATTGCATCGGATGTGGGTGTTGAAGGTGATATTACACTTTCTAAAAATTTGGAACACCTGGTGGACGATGATGACCTTCTGGTGGAGGAAGGTGAATTGGTCACCTTTGATAATGTTGAGACTGGTGTGGGCTGTGAAGGTGAAAAGGAAGATCAGATTGAAACGGGCGATGCTATGGTTAATACTGAGCAAGGATTGGATGTGGCAGCATTGACCACAGAGTTGGAGACTGTGATTCAGGTGGAAGGTCATGGTACTCAGTTAGCCGCCGTTACGGAACCGCATGAAGGATTAGAGATGTCTCTCGCAAGCAATGTAGGTATGAATCAGACTGGTTCACTTTCTGCTTTAACAGTTGATGGTTTAGCAGCAAGCTTGACCGATATTAAATTGGAAAATAGGAAAGAAAGGTCAATTAAGCGTAGCAAAAGTCCGAGTAGAATTAAGGGAATGAATTTCAGGAAAATGAATATGATGTTATTGATGTCGCCTCAAAAGAAAATGGATATTAAAGGTAAATATGTTAAAGGCTCACATGCTAATAAAGCAACATCTTCTCGCGTTGCAGGAACGAAGAGTCTAGATGGTGAGGCTAAGGGGAGCACGAGAGGAACGATGCTTCCTATGACTCTCAAGAAAGGAATGGTGGCTCCCCTGAAACCACCGGCACATCCGTGAAGATCTTAAGTTGGAATTGTCAAGGTCTAGGAGGAGACTTGACATCTGATAATCTAGGCACGCTTTGGAATAAGTTTCGACCGGATATTGTATTTTTATCTGAGACAAAACATTCTTCTTTATTTTTAAAAAATTTTCAAGTTAAATTTGGTTATAATAATTTGTATACCGTGGATCCACTTGGTTTAAGTGGTGGTCTCGCTATTTTCTATAATAATGAATTAAATCTCGATATTTCTTTCTCTAGTAATCGGATAATTGATGTTAATGCCTCAATCTATGGGTTTAGAGTTTCAATATTGTTTAATTATGGCGATCAGGTGGCTGCAAATCGGAATATGGTTTGGGGAAAATTAATAGAAATCGGATCCCAAAGAAATAATGCTTGGTTGATTATTGGGGATCTAAATGAACTTACTGGAAATCATGAGAAAAAGGGGGCAATATGAGACATGCCGCTTCCTTTGTCCCTTTTAATCAAATGATTAGTCACTGCGGGATGTCGGAGTTCCCATGTGCAGGAGACCAATTCTCATGGAAAGGGACGCGCAACAAACAAGATGTCCGCTGTAAGATGGACAGAGCGTTAGGGAATGAGGAATGGCATACAACTTTTGGTCACTCAAAAGTGGAATATTTGGCAAGAATCGGTTTAGATCATCGACCGATAATATTGAAATCGAGTTATAAGACAGAAAATTACTGTAAAAGTTTCCGGTTTGATAAAAGATGGGTAGGGAAAGAGGGTTTGGAAAAGGCTGTAGTGTCTGGTTGGCACCGAACACGGAATTTCATAATCCCGGCTTTTGTGGATAAAATTCAAAATTGCAGGAATTCGATTTCTTTGTTGCGGAAGAATAATGTCCCTCCGGGAAAAGGAAAAATTGAATCACTAGGGAAAATACTAGAGGACGCCCAAAACGATGATTATGTACCTCCAGATGTTATTGTGGATATTAAGAGGAAGTTGCATGAAGCATATAAAGATGAGGAGACTTTCCGAAAACAAAAGAGTAGGAATTTATAGTTAAAAGAGGGAGATTGTAACACTAAATTTTTCCATGCATCGACCAAACAACGGCGGGCGCGGATTCGGATCTCTGGATTGTTTGACTCACATGGGACATGGGATGAATCTGCAGAAGGAATGGAGAACATAGAAGTCGATTACTTCAATGATATGTTTAAAAAAATGACTTCGGGCGACCTCTCACGGGTCCTTGAGAATGTTGTTCCGGTAATCACCGATTCCATGAATCAACTGCTAACTAAGGAAATCATGGAAAGAGAGGTCCGGATTGCACTTTTTGCAATGCATCCTGAAAAGGCCCCTGGACCTGATGGAATGACAGCTCTGTTTTTCCAAAGATACTGGGGAATCATGAAGGAGGATCTTGTCCGGCTGGTTCGGGAGTTTTTTAACATTGGTAGTTTTGACGCCCGGTTGAATGAGACAAATATTTGTCTCATACTGAAATCAAATCATCCTAAAAGAATGACAGAGCTTAGACCTATCAGCTTATGTAACGTGGCATACAAAATTATTTCAAAAGTTTTGTGTCTACGGTTAAAAAAGGTTCTCCCGCGGGTGATCTCTGAAACACAATCAACATTTGTTTCAGGAAGGTTGATTACGGATAATATTTTGATTGCTCAGGAAATGTTTCATGGGTTACGCACAAACCAGAGGTGTCGCCATGGTTTCTTAGCCATTAAGACGGATATGAGTAAAGCTTATGATCGGATTGAATGGCCTTTTCTGGAGGCAGTCTTGCAGAAACTCGAGTTTGGACAGCAGTGGATCTCTTGGTTGATGTGGTGTGTTCGATCGGTTTCATATAAGGTACTTTTTAATGGGAGACCAACAGGGCACATTTCCCCCCAGCGAGGTTTGCGCCAAGGAGATCCGTTATCGTCGTACCTTTTTATTCTTTGTACCGAAGTGTTGATTGCTAATATAAAACGGAAGGAACGAGACAAGGCTATAACCGGTATACAAATAGCTCGGCGAAGTCCGTCTATATCACATCTTCTATTTCCTGACGACAGCCTTTTCTTTTGTAAGGCTGAGATTTCACAGTGTAAGGCTGTCTTGGATGTCCTTAAGGAATACGAATCTGCATCCGGTCAAGTCATAAATTTTGAGAAATCTTCGGTGATGTTTGGGAAGAATGTGTCGAACCAGACGCAAGAAAGGCTGAAATCTATGTTAGGTATCTCGAAAGTGGGAGGAATGGGTAATTATCTAGGGATCCCTGAAAGTTTGGGGGGGGGGGCTCAAAGAGTCAGATTTTTAATTATGTCCGAGAACGGTTAGGTGATCGAGTGAATGGTTGGTTTTCCAAATTCCTTTCAAAATAGGGCAAAGAGATCCTGATTAAATCAGTGGCCCTTGCGCTTCCCACTTATGTCATGTCATGTCATGTTTTAAGCTCACCAAAGTGTTAACAACAAAGTTAACCAGTGCAATCGCTAAATTCAGGCGGAGCTCCAATGGATATAACCGCGGTCTCCATTAGGTTGCATGGGACAAGTTATGTATCCCCAAAGAGAATGGAGGTCTAGGCTTCAAATCTTTGGAGGAGTTCAACACGGCCTTACTGGCTAAACAGTTATGGAGGCTAATCCAGTTTCCTGGGTCTTTGGTTGCCCGAGTTTTGCGTGGTCGGTATTTTCGGAATGTGCATCCCTTAAATGCTAAAAAACCTCATTCACTTTCTTTTGGCTAGAAAAGTATCTTTTCAACTCAAGCTTTACTCAGACAAGGAATTCGTATACGTATAGGCTCTGGAATAAATACATCAGTCTGGCAGGATCCATGGATCTCGGATATTGACCCGCGTCCGGCGATAGGTCCGGGATCTGTGTGGCATCTTGGGTTACAGGTTTATCAATTGATAGATCCGTCGACTCGGGATTGGCACTTACCTCTATTAAGAGAAAACTTTAATCCTAAGGATGTAGATTTAATTCGGGGTATCCATCCCAGTCGTACTTTAACGCAAGATGGATTGGTGTGGCATTATACTAAGTTGGGCCAATACACAGTCAAGTCAGGCTATAAAATCCTGAATTTAGGAGCGATCATGAGTATTAATAACAACGGTTGTGGTCCTGGGTTAGACACTCTGAAAGCCTTCATATGGACAATAAAATGTCCGCTGAAGATGCAACATCTCATTTGGCAAATTCTCACAGGAAATTTGGCGGTGACTATAGAATTACTACACAGGGGTGTACGTTGCGATACACTATGTCAACGGTGTGGAGGTGCCGAGGAGACAATTACTCATGTATTTTTTGAATGCCCCTCAATCGCGCCTATTTGGGCTTTTTGCAAGAATCCGGCTGATCTCGAGGCATTCCCCTCGAACTTAATTTATAACAATCTGGATTATCTCTTCTGGCGGAACCCGTTGCGTTCCTGTGATAGGGATCGTAGCGGTTTGTATCCATGGTTGTTGTGGTTAATATGGAAAGCACGAAATGACAAAGTCATTCAAGGGGTACAAACGGACAAGGATGTGATCCTTAAGAATGCGGAAACTGACCTTAAAGCTTGGAAAGAAGCATAAGTTTCACCTTTTTCAGAAGAAGAACAACCCTCACGGGAAGTTTTCATCTCAAATGGCTTAGTTTGTCGGGTAGATGGGTCATGAAAACAATCCGTTTCTACTTCGGGACTTGGTTGGATCTGTTTAGATTCAGAAAACAAGATAATCTTGATGGGGGCAAAAGCCCAACGCAGAAGCCTTTCGCCTCTACACTCAGAGTTGGAAGCCCTGATATGGGCAATGACGGAACTTCAAAACCGGAGGATAAGTTGTCAGATCTTCCAGACAGACTGTGCGTAGCTTACCAACATGCTGCAACACCCGGATGACTGACCAGCCTTTCATACGTAACTCCAGGATTATCAGCTTCTACGGGATCAGTTGTCAGATTTTTCTTTGACCCGCATTCCGCGTAAGGAGAATACACAAGTAGATCGTTTGGCTCGCGGTTCCCGTCAATTTAATTACGATTTTATTTTTGTAGACTCTGCTTCTCCAAATTGGCTAACCAGTTTGGAGGATAACAATTGACTATTGTGTGGTTGACAAAAAAAAACTTCTATAACTTATCTAGCGAGTATGTTTTTTAGGTATTTTTATCACGCTCTATTTTTTCAATTTTTATCATAAAATACAAAATAATTTTTTATAATAAAGCATATATAATAATAGTAAATCTAATTATACGGATATTTTGGCCAAATTTAAATTCTTAATAGTATAACTAAAATTTAAAAATATATTATCCGCGTTATAATGGTGGTCCTAGTCTAGTTTATATAAATAATTAATAACCTCTATAATCACGGTTTATAAAAGTTGATTTTATATAAAAATTCACCTTTAAATAACATGCGTAATTATGATTCATGCAAGTAAATTGTAGTTTAAAATCCACGTTTAGTAAAAAAATTAAATTGATTCAAATTTCCAAAAATTTTATGAAACAATATCTTTTAATAAAAAGAGTGCTCCTAAATAAATTATATATTTCATATTAGTTAAAAATAAATTAAAAAACACTAATTATTTTTGAAAAATATATTTTGTGTCTTAATTCTTCTTACATTTTAATAATTCTTTTGTGATAGATCAAACATAAAAAATGAAGCTGTGCAAATTTTAAAACTTAAAATCAAATTTATATAAAATAGTTATTATGAAAAACATGTATTTATTACTTTTATATTTATATATATATTAAAAACTAGTTTGTTGGTTCGCATACGATGCAGACATTAATATTTTAAAATAATTCGATAATATAATAATTTTTCAAATTATAAATTGTATTGTTCATTTATATGCTAAATTAAATTATTTGTATTATTTTTAAATTTTATTATGTACATTTTATTATAGATGTTTTAAATTTGGATAATACAATTCATTTGACATAGTGAAATATTTTGTTCTTTTGACATTCAACCCCGCTAGAGACTATGATATTAATAACACTAGTCATATTATTGGTGTTTCAAAGATTATTAAATTTTTATTTTGTTTGGTTTTTATAATATAAAATAAAATTATATTATTATCTTAAAATTTTGTCATTACAATTTATTATATACACATAAAATGCTAAAAATGGCAACACATTATATTTAACATAAATGATATATAATTTTTTGTAGGTAAATAAGATTATTAAAATATTCCTTTTCATTTGATTTTTCGTTTTTGTCAAATTTTTCTCTTTTCAAAATTTTTATTTTGTTTGGTTTTTATAATATAAAATAAAATTATATTATTATCTTAAAATTTTGTCATTACAATTTATTATATACACATAAAATGCTAAAAATGGCAACACATTATATTTAACATAAATGATATATAATTTTTTGTAGGTAAATAAGATTATTAAAATATTCCTTTTCATTTGATTTTTCGTTTTTGTCAAATTTTTCTCTTTTCAAAATTTTTATTTTGTTTGGTTTTTATAATATAAAATAAAATTATATTATTATCTTAAAATTTTGTCATTACAATTTATTATATACACATAAAATGCTAAAAATGGCAACACATTATATTTAACATAAATGATATATAATTTTTTGTAGGTAAATAAGATTATTAAAATATTCCTTTTCATTTGATTTTTCGTTTTTGTCAAATTTTTCTCTTTTCAAAATTTTTATTTTGTTTGGTTTTTATAATATAAAATAAAATTATATTATTATCTTAAAATTTTGTCATTACAATTTATTATATACACATAAAATGCTAAAAATGGCATTACAATTTATTATATACACATAAAATGCTAAAAATGGCAACACATTATATTTAATATAAATGATATATGATTTTTTGTAGGTAAATAAGATTATTAAAATATTCCTTTTCATTTGATTTTTCGTTTTTGTCAAATTTTTCTCTTTTCAAAATTTTTATTTTGTTTGGTTTTTATAATATAAAATAAAATTATATTATTATCTTAAAATTTTGTCATTACAATTTATTATATACACATAAAATGCTAAAAATGGCAACACATTATATTTAACATAAATGATATATAATTTTTTGTAGGTAAATAAGATTATTAAAATATTCCTTTTCATTTGATTTTTCGTTTTTGTCAAATTTTTCTCTTTTCAAAATTTTAATTAATTGTTTTTTTATTGAAGTTTCATTAAGGGTAATGATGTAATCAACCATACTAACTTTTAAGAAGAAATTGCCTAGGATGACCCACAAATCAATACAAATGAAGGTAGCTATCCCAAAATTGGTTTTTAAGCAAAACAAACCTCCAAGGGTAAGAAAATTACTTTTAACCCCTTATGAACAAACAAAAAATCAGAAACTGCAATAACCCTTTCGCCCCGACGAAGTCTGCAACGGAAAAAAGGAGGCTACAAACTACAATTGCATACTGACACAGTAGTCTGCTCCGTGATTAATTCTTATTTTTAAATTATAAAATTTTAAAAATTAATTTGATCGAAATTAATTATACCAAAAAAGTGATCATTTGTGAACTATGTAAACTAAAATTTCGTTATAGTGAATCAAATTAATATTATTTAGGAATTTTGAATAATATTGAGATTATTCATCTTTTTAATTGGTAGACTTCATTTGAAGTCTATTATGGTATTCAGAGTTTTAAGACGGCGAATGAAGTCTATTAAGCCAAATTATTGTTTTTCCGCTCAGAATTTTGAGATTACCGCCAAAAAACACAATCCCGTTAAAACAATTGATTTTCAGACTGCAAATGAAGTATTCTACGCGATTAGGGTTGCAGATTTTATGTGAAGTCTAGTTGGTATTCAAGATTTTGAGACTACGATTGAAGTCTGCTTAGCCGAATCATCGTTCTCCCGCTCAAAGTTTTGGGATTCCCGCCAAAACTAGAATCTCACTTAAAAAATTGATTTTCATACTGCAAACGGAATCTACTAAGTGATTAAGGTTGCAGACTTCATATGAAGTCTACTAAGAATCAAAGTAAATATAAAAAGATTTTTTACATTGATTTTTTTATCTGGTAAAAAATAAACAAAAAAGAGCCAGAGCGTGCGTGACTCCTAAACTTCTAATCTCTCTTCTTCCCCACACACAATTATGAGTTTTCCTTCAGTTTTTTCGAGACTCCCATAATTCGATTTCCTCTGATCTGATCACTGTAACAAATGGCGGAGATGGCTAACATGGATCCGGAAGGGAGATCGAGTTCATATGACTTGGAATGTTTGGCCTTGCACTAAGGTGGAGGCTAGCAAGTGTGTGATCCAACTCGCCGCCTCCATCTCTCCGATCCACCATCACTCTAAGATCCCTTCTCTTCCTTACGCTCCTCTCAAATGTTGAACCTGCGAGGCTGCTCTCAATCCCGTCGCTCTCATCGATTTTCTCAGCCAAGGCCTGGATATGCTCTTTCTGTTACCAGTGAAATCATTTTCTGCCTCACTACCATATGATCTCCGAGACAAATCTCCCTGGCCACATATTAGTGTGGAATGATTTAAATGTTGGTTAGGATGGTTTGATGTGTTTTAGATTCGGTTTACTTAAACCATTTTCTTCTATATATATAGAAGATATGTAACTTAAGAAATGTTAATGAGAAACTCTATTTTCATTTCTCTAACAAACTCTTCTTATCTAACAAACTACTTTCCATTATGGTATCAGAGCTTGCGCTCTCAACAGCTCAAATCGATCCTTCTTCTTCTTCATCTTCCGCTTCTTTGATCTAGATTTCTCGGAATCGAATCCGAATAATCATTTCTTCAAGAAGAAATCGGTTATTCTTCCGATAGATCTATCCAAAATTGTGATCATTCCATCGCGATTCAAGCTTTTCTTGAGCTACAACAATGGTGTATGTTCGAAAACTAAAGAGACGAAGTGGTAAAGGAACTCCATCGACAGAGAAATCATCGATTCCTGAAGATGATACATCCTTTGCATCGATCAGTTCTCATGAATCACAAGACAGTGTTCATTCACCATTCTTCCTCACGAATGGTGATAATCCTGGACTTGCGATAATATCTGAGGTATTAGATGGATCTAACTATGATACTTGGCACATAGCAATGAAAATAGCCTTAGATTCTAAGAAAAAATTAGCTTTCATTGATGGTTCCATTGCTAGGCCAAGTGAATCTAATGTTAGGTTCACGATCTGGTCAAGGTGTAATAGTATGGTAAAATCATGGATTCTTAATACTGTTTCGAAGAAGATCTACAAAAGTATACTTCGTTTCAATGATGCGGCAGAGATTTGGAAAGATTTGTTGACTCATTTTCACATCACAAATCTTCCAAGGTCGTATCAATTATCTCAAAAGATCTGGTCTTTGCAACAAGGAACCATGGATTTAGCAACATACTATACTAACCTTAAGACTCTGTGGGATGAACTTGATGGCGTTAATTGTGTAGATACATGTCACAATTGCAGATGTTGTAAGGCACTAGATACTAAGGCAGAACATGCTAAAGTTGTGAAGTTTCTGGCCGGCTTAAATGAATCTTATGCCACCATTAGAAGCCAGATTATTATGAAGAAGCATGTGCCTGATCTAGCATAGATATACAATCTTTTGGATCAAGATCACAGTCAAAGAAATATAATTCTTGTTCAGAATGCTGCAGCATTTCAAGTCTCAACCTCAGATTCAAATGTTGGTTCTATCAATGTTGCTCATTCTGCTCATAAACAGAACCACATAGACATTTGCTCTCATTGTGGATACAATGGTCACGCTGTTGATAAGTGCTACAAGATTCATAGTTATCCTACAGGATTCAAGCACAAACAAAAGTCTCGATCTGATAAAACAGCAGACAAAGAACAATCTGTTCACAAACCAATGGTAGCTCAGCTAACCCTTACTCAACCACATGAGGCTTCTAATGCTGACATGGTCTCAGGAATGATAAATGGTTTGTCTAAGGATCAAATTCAGGGAGTAATTACTTAAATCTCAGCTACAAACAAAAGACAAAGTTGATATTCTTGTTGCTTCTACACATTTTTCTGCTTCTACTTCATGAGCTACAATCACTGATTTGCCTGGTATGGTTTTCTCTTCCTGTACATTATGATTTATTGGGATATTGAGAGCTATTGGGAATTTCTTATCATATAATTCTTGGATCATTGATAGTGGAGCAACACATCATGTATCAAGGGACAGATGTTTGTTTGTAACCTTTACNTGGCTCTGCCTAATGGATTGAATGTAAAGATTGTAGGATCAGGTAGTGTGAAGTTGAATGATTATCTGGTTCTCAACAATGTGTTGTATATTCCAGATTTTCATCTGAATCTCATAAGTGTTAGTTAGCTTACAAAGGATTTGGGCTACAGAGTAGTATTTGGCAATGATTCTTGCATGATTCAGGATCATACCAAGGGATTGATGATTGGTCATGGTGAAGAAATCTCAAACCTCTATGTTTTGGACATTACATCAATGGATTCTCTGTCATCACCATCTGTTCAAAATGTTTCTCTATGTTCAAATACTATAGCTGATTCTATGTTGTAGCACAATAGGCTTGGTCATCCTTCCATGTATAAGATTGATACTTTTACATCTTTACTTGGAATTAAACAAAGAAATAAAGGTCCTTTTCATTGTGCTATTTGCCCTCTCGCAAAACAGAAGCACTTACCTTTCCCTCCAAGAATCATATGTGTGAAAATGCTTTTGACTTGCTTCACATTGATTTTTGGGGACCATTTTTAGTGACTACTATAGAAGGGTACAAATACTTTCTCACCATAGTTGATGACCATACAAGAGCTACATGGGTTTATCTCATGAAATCCAAGGATTAGGTACTCACTGTCTTTCCTTCTCATTTGAAAATGATTGAAACACAGTTTGGTACATCTGTTAAAGGAGTTAGATTTGATAATGCACAAGAACTCAAGTTTTCTACTCTGTTCAAAGAAAAGGGTATTGTATCATATCATTCATGTCCTGAAACATCAGAACAGAACTCAGTGGTTGAAAGGAAGCACCAACATATTTTGAATGTGGCAAGATCACTTATGTTTCAAGCTCATCTTCCTCTAGAGTTTTGGGGTGACAATATCTTAACTGCGGTTTTCTTGATTAACTAATTGCCATCTCCACTTCTTCAGAATAAATCTCCTTTTGAGCTTCTATATTCTAAAAGGCTAGATTATGCTTCTATAAAAGTGTTTGGATGTTTATGTTATAGCTCTACTTCAAGTAAGCAGAGACATAAATTCCAACCAAGATCAAAGGCCTGTGTTGTTTTTGGGGTATCTTGCTGGTTATAAAGGATACAAGTTTATGGATCTAGAGACTACCAAGATAGTTATCTCTCGCAACGTTGTGTTTCATGAGGAAATTTTTCCTTATGGTGATGAAACATCTGCTGAGTTACCTGATATCTTCTCTGTTCCAGATATTTCTGCAAGCATTTCTCAACCTATACACATTGATCATGGTGCAGAAGGAGTTGAAATTGCAGCATATACTTCTTCTCATGTTCAACATGATGACCAGCGTAGAATCTCCAAGAAACCAGCTTATTTGGAAGATCACTATTCCAATGTCACTACCACAGATATACCTTATCCTCTATCATCTTATTTCTCTTATGATAAGCTTTCAGAAGGATACAAAGGCTATATATGTGCCATGACAAAATACACATAACCAAACACTTTTCATCAAGCTAAGAAGTTTAATGACTGCCATTAGATGTAAATGGGTTTACAAAATCAAACTCAATCCAGATGGTTCTCTAGAGAGGTATAAGGCACGTCTTGTAGCCAAATGGTATACTCAGGAAGAAGGTATAGATTATGTTGATACCTTTTCTCCAGTTGCTAAGATGACTACTGTCAAGACTTTACTTGCAGTTTCTGCATAAGAACTGGTTTCTTCATAAACTTGACATCTCTAATGCCTTCTTGAATGGGGACCTTGATGAGGAAATCTACATGAATCTTCCTCCTGGTTACACACCAAAGCCATGAAATCTACATGAATGCTGTTTGTTTGTTAAAGAAGTCACTTTATGGATTAAAACAAGCATCAAGGCAATGGTTTTTAAAATTCAGTAACACTCTAATTAGCCTTGGTTTTCGAAAGTCTCAAGTTGATCATACTTTGTTTACAAGAACACTTGATGGACATTTCATGGCTATTTTAGTTTATGTTGATGATATATTCATTGCAAGAAACAATGCGGAGGATGTTTCTCAGGTGAAACTTTATTTGAAGAAACATTTTAAGCTACCAAACTTGGGGCCTTTGAAGTATTTTCTTGGCCTGGAAATTGTTAGATCAAGTTCTGGTATTGCTGTCTATCAGAGGAAGTATACACTAGAGCTGCTAGATGATGTTGGTTTACTGGCTTGTAAACCATCAAGCATTCCAATGGATCCTAGCCAGAAGTTGAGTCAGAACAATGATGAGACTTTCATTTCTAATCCAGAGACTTACAGAAAGTTGATTGGTAAGAGTATGTATCTAACGATCACACGGCCTGACATTACATTTGCAGTCAACAAGCTTTATCAGTTCTCATCTGCTCCTAAAGAGTCTCATTTACAAGCTGCTTACAAGGTTTTGCATTACTTGAAAGGGACTATTGGGAATGGTTTGTTCTATTCTGCTAAGTCTGATTTGATTCTTCAAGCATTTACTGATGCAGACTGGACTTCCTGCATTGACACTCGAAGATCTACCTCTGGTTATTGTATGCTTCTTGGACAGTCACTCATATCTTGGAAGTCCAAGAAACAACAAACAGTGCCAATGTCATCTGCAGAATCAGAATATAGAGCCATGGATTTTGCTCTTAAAGAGATCATATGGTTGGTTAATCTTTTGAAGGAATTCAATATACATCAAGAGAAGCCTGTGGCACTTTATTGTGACTCTACTGCAGCAATTCATATTGCTAACAACGCAGTATATTATGAACGCACTAAACATGTAGAGTTGGATTGTCATAAGGTACGAGAATGAGTTGAATGAGGTCTGATTAAAACACTTCACATTCGAACATATCTTCAAATAGCAGATGCTTTTACTAAGCCTCTGTTTCCTGGCCAGTTTCACACTCTCATTGGCAAGATGTCTATGTCTTCTATCTTCACTCGTTCGCCATCTTGAGGGAGGATATTTGTTTGGAATGATTCAAATGTTTGTTAGGATGGTTTGATGTATTTGAGTTTCGGTTTACTTAAACCATTGTCTTCTATATATATAGAAGATATGTAACTTTGAGAAACGTTAATGAGAAACTCTGTTTTCATTTCTCTATCAAACTCTTCTTCTCTAACAAACTACTTTCCATTACCACAGTATACCACTATCGAATACACGCTTCTACCGTCTATCTCTGTTGGTAAATTCGATCTGAGAACTGGTGATGTTGCTCCGCCTCAAGCTCCTCCGCTTGTGTTTGTGTTTGTTCTCGATACGTGTATGATAGAGGAAGAATTGAGATTCGCTAAATTGACGCTCAAGCAAGCGATCAGATTGCTTTCGGAGAATGCTTTTGTGGGATTCGTCTCGTTTGGTAGCCATGCTCATTTCCTTTTGTAAGAGGAACTCACTCTTCTATTCTTTCTTTTGTTCAGGTAATAAAGTTTCTCCCTTTCTTCTTCCATCGATGAGTTTTCTGAGCAAACCATCGATTTATCTTTGCTACCTTTCCAGGGAGAAGCTTTCGACGGCATGGATCTCCAGCAGAACACTAGAGCTTTACCACGTAAATCGCACTAAGAAGCAAATTTAATTGTGTATGGATTTAGTTGGTATGAATATTCATAATCTCTTACACAGTTTCAGCTCCCTGAACGGACAACAGATGTGGTCGGTATCAGACAACAACTATTATCTCAGTATGATGTGCTCCAGCGTCGCATTGGAGATCTAAAAGAAGCAACTGAGAAAGAGGTACAAGTGGTTCCATGATGCAGACTTACCAACCTTTTGAACCCACAATATATAATCAAAACAAAGCTAAAAACTTCTTTGTGGCTTATTTAAGTATGATGTTAGCTCAAATGTGCCAGCTCGAGAACAAAATCTTAGCAGTGGGAGAGCCAGCTTACTGGTATGAGATTATTTAGAACATAATCTATCTGGGAATTGTTAACACAGACTTATCATTAAAATATGTTTTATACTCTGAATATAGTACTTGAAGGGCAAGAGTAAAGAAGGTAAGAGTAGCTCTGGAAAACTCCATAAAAGGAAAGATTAAGTTGATCGATAGTTATGCAAGAGTAAGAAAAAGAAAAAACAAAACACCACCTTTGTAGGTCTTCAAATCTTTAGTTCATGTGCTTGGTTATTAACTCTTGATTTAAGAATTGTTTTTCATATTTCGATTTTAGATATCTTCGATGATTGAGATCGAGGTGGAAATGGACACATATGTTCTAGCAGTCGAAGCATTGAACAACATTGTGAGTTGTTTTTGAAATAGTTAACTTATGAATCTAAGTACGATCGAATCTTAGAATTGATAAAAAAAATCCATTGTTTAACAGGAAAAAATTGCTCAACAGATAGGGCATATCATGGAACTCGAAAACCTTGAAGAGGTATATAGTTTCAAACTCACCTCCGCTGAATCAAAACAAGCATGCTTATAACATTTTTTATGAGTTTAATGTTTACTTTGGTCTTATTGTTTGAGATGTATATGGAAATTACATTCTGAAGCAAACGATGAAGCCGAGAGACTTCTCAACTCTCAATCTTAACTCGTTGAGTAAATCATCATATGATCATGATCATGATCATCATCATGATCATAGAAAGCAATCATCTTTCGGCGACGTTGTGTTTGTGGAAATCCCAAGTTTGGATGTGCTTTAGAGGCATTGCATTTGATTCTCTACTTTATCTACTAGGGAAACAAAGGCGAGAGATTTGTGGATGCCGAGAAGATAACAACTCTGCTTTGATGAAAGGAGGCGAGGAGAAGCAAAATGCTTGATGGGAAGACCAATTAGTACAACAAATTTGAAAGTATTCAATATTTGATTTTTGATTTTTTATTAACACTTCTTTAATTAAAGGTTTGTTATGTTCCTTCGGGTTGTAAAATTTAAGATTCTTACTCATAAGAAGAAGATAAAGTTGTTTCAAAAGCTTGTTGTTAAATAGGTACAAAGGTATCAGTGACTTTGTTTGGTTGGCATGCAGATGATGAAAAGCTTTATTGGTATCTAGGTTCAACAAATTTATATTACTAAGTATTATGGTTAACCAAACAATCGTCTTACCACACATAGTGTTCAACATGCATTTTACTCAACTGGAGTAAACTTCGAATTTATTTATCGTTAGTGACATACCATGTGCACAATCCTCATCCAAAAAGAACATTCTCCTTCATTTGCAATTATCAGTCAAAAAAGGCATAATAATACATGTCTCACCCACTCTCCATATATAACAGGTAGCTGAACCATTATCTGCAAAGAAATAAACCGAGACAAATCTCCACCTTGACTTGAATCCTCCAAAAAATGTATTAGAATGCACTTCTCCTGCCATATGTACCAGATTCTGTCTTTGCCACAAATGTTTTGTTAAACCAAATATCAGATGTTCCGCTAAAACAAATGTCAGATGTCCTACCGGACCAGATGTCAGATGTCTCGCCAAATCAGATTTCTCATCAGACCATATGTCAGATGCGCCAGATACTCCGTCAAGTTAGATGCTTTGTCAAGATAGTCAGATGCTTCGCTGAGCTATATGCTTCGTCAAGCCAGATGCTTCGTCAAGCTAGATGCTCCGTCGAGCCAGAAAGATGCTTCGTCGAGCAAATCAAATGCTCCGTCGAGCATTTGCCAAATGCTCGACCGAGCCAGATGCTCTGTAGAGCCAGATGCTCCACTGGGCTAGATGCTCCGTAGAGACAAAAGTGTTGGAATCCGTAACGGTTTATAAACAATTTATAAATATATTTACGAATTTAATTTCCAAGAAGTGTGCAAATTATTGACTTTGAATCTAATTTATGGGATATCAAATATACCTGAAAACACGCTGCGGAAAATAATCTGATCGGGATCGAGGTTTTAAATACTCCAAGTGTCGTGTCTCTACCGGTATCCACACACATACAAAGTGGATCGAATCGGGGTACTAGCACCATTGAGATCATATCTCAAAATTAGACAAACAATTTTTCTCTGTTTAATTTTAGGGTTTTTTCCCTCTTTTCTTTTTCGTTTGCCTATGAAAAGACAATCGAATATGTATATATATACATAAGTTACCAACCGACTTATTGATCAGTTGGGCCCTTCAAGCTCATTCGTTGGCTTTTACTTATATATTTTTATATATTGTTTAATCATTATTAAACAATATTTAATCCAAATCTAATTTGGAAATATATATATATATATATATATATATAACATCTTCTGTCAATATATATTTATTTTATTTATCATAAATATAAAATCTCTAAAACTCCAAATCTAATTTGATCTAGTTTGCTTAGGTGTGTGACGATTATATAATATTAGCAACAGATTCATAATCCACAGATTATAAGAGGTCTCTAGCAAAAAATTATAATCACCTAATATTATACGAGGTGTCAAACCTCGACACTACAATTTTATTTAGAGTAAAATACAAATGATTTTAGGATATTCCCAACAATATCCCACTTGTACTGGAATCATCTATTCTTATAATCCCTTAGTCCATATTTCTTGATCTGACCATAAGGCAAGAAACAATGTCATCCTTATCTAGTCAAACCATGTTTACCGAACTCTTATTTATACTGATTAAACAAACGACTGAAATTCACCTCTTTTGAGCATGGTCATGCAATTCTCAGTATTAAATCTTCGATAGACATAGAGATATCTCTTCTATTTTATAAGAGGGACAAATCCATTCTTGTTCCATTCATGTTTCTTATACACTTCCGAGTACACCCAATCAATGTCTTTGTAATCACCTTTTACGGCTATGTTTAACAAAGTCAAAGTGAAGCAATTCATGTATAAGAAACATAATGAACTCAAGTCAAAGGATTATACTCTATAATTGTAATGAAAAACTGTAATGACATCCGTATAACAATCTTGTAGATTTCTATAGCGAGTTAGTCCGATATTGTGTTCTCTAACACACATATCTATGTGATTGACTTAAATACAACATATCAATGACTCCACGAAACTTAGTCATCAACCACCTCATATACTAGTCATTCATAGTTATAAATATCTCTGCTTAATAACCTGACTATGGATCTTAATAATTTATCTCATCTATCACTTATAGGGTTTCATGATCAGTCACGTACTTGATGACCTATAAGAACAATATAAATTATTTTTGGACTATTATTCAATTATCGTATAACCAAATAATACACGAAACTAATTTCATTACTTCAAATATAGAAAATTATATGCTTATCTGATCATCAAATCCGAAAACAAACCTCCCACTAAACCCAAGATTATATATTTCAGAATCTAATATGACTTTCATACTTAGATCAGTCAAGAGGTTTATTAGTAAACCGTAAAATCTTACTCCCACTAATCCTTTAGAAAATTGTTTTCTTCGAAAATAATTTGTCCAAGTAACAAACAATTTGTTCTTTACTTTATCATTGAATTCTTTGAACAATTCAAGAGGAACATGTCAATGAATTATCATATTAACTTGCCCATTAATGAAGTAGTAACTTTCTTTGGCTCTTAAAATCATTAGTTCTTATACATCTCTATGTATAAGATCTAACAAATCATGAGCTCTTTCACTGATCTTAATAATAGAGCGCTAGTCATTTTTCCGGTAAAACTAAGAGCACATAACTCATTAGATTCTAAATCAAATGAGTGTAGAAAATCCATCGTTATGAACTTTCTAAATGTCTCATTTACTCATTCCAAATGACAAAGCCAAAATAATAGTCATATTTCAGTCATAAGAAGATTCAAATGTTATAACCGGGGTTGCTAAACCCTGTCTCTTATTTTTATAATAAATTTCTATCACAATAAATCTAAATCTTGTTTAATTAAAAATATCAAATTCTTCCAAATCCATATTTAAAGAAAATAATAGTCTTGCTCAAAATATATTGATAAAAAAACCTTTTAATTCTAAAGCCAGTTCTATGGGGGAAAATAAAATATTCCTACATCTCATCCAACAACTCTTGCTCAATTCCTTTATAGGTCCATTTTATTCTTTCTCCACAACTTTACTTCTGTTGAGGTTCTGCACAATTTCATAAATGTGAGTCCCACAACTGGTATCCAATACCCAAAGAGTAGAATTAACTTTGTAATATTTACTTCTATAACATTTTACCTAGAGAAGAATATTCAAAACTGTTTTTTTTAAGCTCCTCCAAGTACTTCTTGCAGTTTCTCTAGCAATGCCCAACACCATTATAATAATGACACTTGTCATAACTAGAAGGACCAAGCTTAGACTTTTGAAAATGTCCAGACTTGTCAGGATTCTCAATCCAACTCGTCTTACCATATCTTTTGTCTTTATCATGTTTCTTAAGCTTCTTACCTTTTTGTACCAGCAGGACATTAGGATTTTTCTTCTTAATGTTTGGCTCAGCAGTTTTAAGCATCCCATGCAACTTAGACAAAGTCTTTGTCAAGTTGTTCATGTTATAGTTCATAACATATTAATCTTAACTTGACGACAATAACTACAGGATTATGTCTATTGCCAACTCTTGACTCATAGGGCAATCCAGTTTTGCCAAATTATCGATATAACCCATCATCTTTATGACATATGGGCTAACTGGTTGTCATGTGACAACTTGCTTTCAATGAGAGATTTAACTGTCTTATATCTCTCAGTTCGTGCTTGTTCCTGAAACATCCCTTTCACGCTAGCTATCATGTCTACCGATGACTCCACATTCTCATACTGCTTTTGCAGGTCTGAGGTCATGGTAGCTGATGTGTCAGTATTTTAGTTGTTTTTACTACGGTTTTTGCACGAGATTTATGATTTTTTAGTATGTATTCGGATCGTTTTAGCGCGGTTTTGTGTTCTTTGTTGTTTTTACAGGATTTGAGCTTGAATGTGCGAAAAGAATGCATTTTGGATGGATTTCAAGCGTCGAAGGAAGTGTTCGTGCAAAGCTGGAAAATACCAAGAATTTTAGACACAGATCGACTGATCTAGACATGGATCGACAGATCCCTGTCCCAAATACCCAGGAATCTGGACAAGGATCGACAGATCCTTTTCCCTAGATTGACAGATCCAATTTTACGAAGAACCAGACCGAACTTATTTCAAACCGGATTGCTATCAAAAGGCCTAGACTTGTTTTCCCTGTTTAATAATGCACTTTTAGAGAGTTTTAGAGAGTTAGAGAGAGTTTGTA
>OVAN01005336.1:1949-23717 GCA_900406275.1 Anastatica hierochuntica | reverse complement strand
TATATATATATATATGTATATATATATATATATATATACTTATAACAAGTTAAATTTTAATTAATGTTGACTAAATTTATTACTTTTGTTTGCAGTTATTATTTTGACGATAGATAACTAAGTTGTTAAATATTTTGATAAAAATCTTTTAAATTATAATTAAATTCAGTAAATTAAAGATTTGTGCAGATAAAAATCATATAAATGAGTTAAATAGAAAGAAAACAACATGTACACTTTTTATTTGTATTGAATCAAAAAAAAAAAAAACTTCTAAACAATATTCTTTCTCTTTTCCTATCCCCACGAAATATGATGATGATGACAAATTAACTTGTGAAGATTGAGGAAGCTAAAATCCACTTCTTCTGTCATTCCGTCATTTGTGCTAACCGGATAAATTATATAATTATTTAATCAATTGGTTTTTTTCGATTTTCCTCATGGCATATGGGTATGAAATAATAGTAGGTTTTGTGGGTTTTTTTCTAAACTAAATTCATATATTTTGTCTCAAAACAAGAAATACCTTAATTAATACAAAAATTTTAACTACTCCTGCCAGCAAAATTATTTTTTTTCCGCAATGGGAATATACTTATTTATAGGAGTAATTAATTGACATTATTTTTCTACGCAAAACTTCGTTCTCTTAGGGTTTTTAAGAAACTGGAGAAAAACAAAGAATCTATAAATATGTAACTACTTTCTTTTTGTTTTTAGTTATTGTTTCCTTTAATACATGATTATGGTAATCTAATAACATTCTTCTACGTACTTCTTAAAATATATGATAATTTTTTTGTAATTTCAATTAGTTATAGAATATGAAACTCAAGCACCGGATGATTTATCAGCTTTGGAGACAGCTTAAAATTCTCCTCTAACATTTGCTCAAGAATGCAAAAACTTCAAATGGAAATTTTTTTTGATAGGTAATGTTAACAATACTCTTTTATTGAAAACAATTCTATGATTAGTTGCTAATATCGATCTCATTGTTATGAAAAGTAATATATTAAATGATGTTGTTAATGATTTCAAAACAAAAATCTCAATTTACGTTAATTCTTTTTATTATCAGCAAACATATCTATGTATCTTAGGATACGTTTATATACCTGTCACAACAATCATTGTCATATAACTTAGTATTCAAACGTTGCTGACAATATCTTTCACGAAGATAAATTCAAACGTTATCCCATGCTTAACACTTATATTTGATAGGTATGTGTATGAAATAGATGATGATGAAAACGAAGAAGAGACAATGCAAACAACTAGAGATGTTTGGAACTTACAAAATCATAAAGTGAAGGATCACTTTGATGAAGATAATGGTTAACCGGATGAAGATTCAGGAGGCTTACTCGGGTCATGGTTAAGTCAACCAAGCACTGATATAAATTTATTGCCTATTAAATACATTGACTAGAGAAACTATCCTTCTTATAGGAAAGATAGAGCATGAAAAGTTATACTGGTAATACCTAAAATATATAAATATTTATGTTTATTTATTTAAATAAATTTTTTTGATCTATTTTGAATTATGTGTTTGAAATCTAACTGACCATTAATCTCTTCTTTTTTTTTTAACTTTTTTAGAAGAAGTTCTGATTTGATGAACTTGATGCAAAAAAAGATAATGTGGTTAGTGTGTTGGGAGGCATATGCAATGATCTCAAATTAAGTATTTGGAATGATTTACATTTCATATATATATAACAATATAATGATTTATACATTTATGTACATCACTTTTCTGATTTTGAAAAATGTTTAGTTTAATTATTCATTGATAATTTAATTAATTAAGTTTTTAATGTCATTTTATAAATAATGCAAAAAAATCTAAAAACAAAAAAATGATGCAAAAAATAATATATTACTAGCACATAGGAAAGTGATATTTAAATTATCATCATTTAGTTAAATGATACTAGTATTATCATTAACTATGTATAAGTGATATAAATTTTACCTTCAAAAAGAAAAATTGACACTAATATTGCTATCATTTATTTTTAATTGATGGAATTGTTCTATCAACTAAAAAATGATAGAAATTATTTGAATCATTCTCCAAAAATGATATAAATACTAACGTCACTCATTAATATCATTTAGAATAAATGATAGAACTACTTGCATCAATTTCAAATTGAAGGAGTCAAAAGGAATAAGAGTCACCACTTCCAGAGTCATATAGAAAAATGGTGCAAATATAGTTGTGTCAATAAAAAATGATGTGAACATATTTTATAAATGTTACAACACCTATGATTTGTTGTAGTGTATTTTCGAACGACTATTTATTTAGGTTTGCTTTATCCAAAATTGAAGGGATCAAATGGTTGGCTTTTGCATATACATGATATTTGTTGAATCCACATAAAGTCGAATCACAAGCAGAATATGTTTCAGAAACGGAGGCACTAGTATATTAGGACGTTCTCAGAAGCAAACAATTGTGGCTACTTCTTCAAATCATGTTAAAATTTCTGCACTCCATGAAGTGTGTTTGGTTAAGGTTAATAAGTCAAAACATCCAATCAAGTAGTCGACTTTACAAAAATAAAGAACTAACTATCTTGTTGCATGTGTGGTCCAAACAAAAAAGGGTATATCAAAAGTGAAAAAACTAAACATACAAAAAAAAATTATTTTCATACACTCAAGAACTCGTGAAAATAAAGAAACTGAAGTAAGATATGTCTATTAATGTGACAATGCATTTGATACTCTTCACAAAAATATTATCTACCATTATGTTCAAGAAGCATGTTCATAACATTTGAATACATCAACAACAAGTCATATAAGACTACTCTATTCTCACTCGTGGGGAAGCTTGCATGGCTGTAATTTTCTCTTTCTGGTAGTAGTTCTTAGAGTAGTTAATAAGCTAGCTTTTGTCCGAATCAAATCTTGTAAAGATGTAAATATCTTCTTGTTCATCAAATTACTTTGGTAACATGATAATTGGTTCAGATTATCACCATGATTATAACGATTCAGTACTATCTATCATCACAATAATATTGTAGCAAAAGAGCTTTCATGAAGAAAACTAATGCGTTTTGTTTTAATTATTGTTTGATTATAACTACAATTTGGCACTTAGTTAAATATTAAACAACCATTTTTCCCGACTTCAAGATGACCCTTCTATTATGTTTTCTTCATTGATTTACTTCACTTTTAACCTATATTTGTCATCGGGAAGAACTACATGACAAGTGTGTCAATGTAATAACGATTTATTTTACTTCCACTTAAAGAATATTTTTCAGGTAATTATCCATGGATGTTGCAACTATTCTGGCTTGTGTCTTTGTGGTACACGCAATGCATTGTAGTTCTTTTCCTCATGATAATCTTGTTCGAGGCGCAATCTTTTTTGGAAAAAAATCACAATTCATGATCGCTATAGACACTCGACACACTGGTAACCACATATTTCCATCTATGACGGTGATGTACAATCGTTTTCTCGTTTATATGATGCGACGTATAAAAAAAAAATTTATGTTATTAAGTCGTTTACTTTACCATTTCTGCTAATGCAAAATTATTTCATGCAATGTTTCTTCCGCCACGAATTCAATAGATTAACTTTTCCTAGCTAACTTTAGATTCCGTCAATGTATTTATGTGAGATGAAAAATCAGGCGGTTTAGAACTTCCATAAGAGAATTGTATGTGGTGGTTTCTACTAGTGATTGTAGTATAGAAAGTTACGATTTATAGAAGGTATTACTTTGATTGGATATAGTGGAATGATGTTAAGAAGCCTATAATTTTATATATTATGTTTGGAAATTTTCTTATTTGGATGTTATTGTTCGAGAATGGGTGTAAGCAAAGGATGCATATATTACACCATAATAATAAGGATGGAGTAGATACTCCGAAAAAGTGAGAATATATCGGGAACAGTTCGAGGTCTAAGATTTTTAAGACTATGTTACAGACTAATTGGTATCAAATGTCAACCTTTTAGAGCTACTATGAGGAGCAATATGTATTTTTATGCAACTTCCCGAGCTAATGGCTAAACCGTGGAAATCTTAGTGTTGTAACGCCTTTCAAATCCTCCTGCCATTATCCTAATGCAATAATTATTGCAAAGAAGAACACACATGTTGTGTCAATTTCACCTAGAAGGAAATGAGTTACTCCTATAACTTTTCATTTATTATGAGCCTAGAAAATGATGCAAAGAGATAACTGGAACTAAAAATGAGGATAAGTAGGTCGTTTGTTTGTGCTAACATTATTTCTTAACTACATAATACTTAAAACTCTCTGCAGCTCTCGGAGGGAGATCTCCAAGGCGATTGGCGACACAACCAAGGTGGTATCCTGACGGTGATCAGACAGCGATCTGTGTTTTCTCTAGTCCCGGCGTCGCTCCTTCCACCACTCAGGTCCCAGAAGAGATGTCTCGAGACTAGTAGAAGCACATTCCT
Source organism: Anastatica hierochuntica (assembly GCA_900406275.1). Lineage (NCBI taxonomy): Eukaryota > Viridiplantae > Streptophyta > Magnoliopsida > Brassicales > Brassicaceae > Anastatica > Anastatica hierochuntica. The sequence goes on along the minus strand of OVAN01005336.1, from coordinate 19,239 downwards.
TTGGCGGCGTTATTCGATCCTCATCCTCCTCGTCTTGATCTCTCTGTTTCCACTCTACGACCATTGAGATAGCTTCGGTAACCTTCTCCTCTCTTTCTCCTTTCCTTGGGTGTATTGGTTGGTGCTTTGCGATGTGCAGGTCCTTTCTCCCTCTCTGTTGACAGCATATGGCCTCTATTGCGACTCCAAATTATGTTCTGGTTTTGATCTGCCATGGATTGTATTCAGTTTTCTGCCATGTTTGCTGTTCTTATGCTTCATCGTTTGTTTTGATTGATACGCCGCTAGTGTCATTCCTGTGCTCCCGTTTCAATAGATTGTTAACTATTACTACATTTGTATAGTTGGTGTTCTGCTACTGTTTGGTTCCTTAGCTATGGCTCGCCGATACTCTACCTCTGAGAAGGGTAAAGGCTCTGCTCCGCCTCCGGCCAATCGATGGGTTCGTGATCAGCTTACACGCCTTCCTCAAGTTGACACTTCAGCCTTAATCGCGGCTAACAAGCTTACCCTTATCGGTAGGGTCCTATATCCGGAGATTCAAACGTTAACTTTTTCTCAAGTGTGGGAATTGGCGGGGAAGATAGAAGGTAAAGAACTTAGTCGTGATAAGTTCAGCTTTCGCTTTACATCGGAGGAAGAATTGGAAACAGTCTTGCTCCAAGCTCCCTACCATTTCAAGCACTGGATGCTTGTAATTCAACGTTGGAAACCTATCATCTCTGACTCATTTCCATCTCTCATCCCGTTCTGGATTACTGTCCGTCATTTTCCTTTCCATTATTATCAAGATGATATTCTGAAGACTATCGGGAATGACATTGGGACTTACATTACTTTGGATCCCCAGGAGGGTCGGGTTTGTGTGTTTATGAATGATTTAAAGCCCTTGATTATAAAGAAGAGGTTTACTTTCCTGACACGGGAAGAGGCAACACTTGAATTCGAATATGAGCATCTAGAAAAGCATTGCTTCTCGTGCTTCTCGCTTCTTCATGAGCAAAAATATTGTCCTTAGTTTGCGAAATCTGATCGTGAGAGCTTGGGCATAAGTCAACACAACACGCTGCATAAAATAGAAGCTTCTAAGCATCGTCGTGGAGATAATTTACCTGCGCCTTATGATTCATAGTATGGATCCAGTCATCGTGCTCCTCTGAGACGCGAGCATGAATCACCACGCCGTGAGGACACATACAATCGACGCTCTCGTCATCTCTCACCGGTGCAGCACCATGTTTCTCCACCGCGCCGCCACCATCATGGTTCTCCACCGCGCCGTCATCACTCTGTTTCTCCGCTGTGCCGCCGTCAGCAGAATCACTCTGCTTCTAATCTTCGTGACCATTACTCAAGGCATGATAGAGCACCACGTTGCTACACTCCTCCGCCAGTAGCTCCACTTCCTGCACTTCGGCGGTTGGAGTATGGTGTCTCACGTGATAGCTCTAATCTACCTCATTCTGAGGTTCGTACTGGTGATGCTGCTGGTCGTCGTGATGTTTCGCCTAGGATGGTCAACCACTCCAGGGATACACGAGCAGATAAAGTGGTGGAACGTGCCCCTTCTATTCCTGTCACGAAGTCTCTCTGTGATGTTGTGTATGTTGTTGATGGTTTTGATGAGCATGTAGATGAACACATAGCTGCTTCAACCATAAATAGGTCTCGGAGACCTACCTTAGAACGAGTAGAGGTTTCTGAACCGCGTGTCTCTGTGCAACATCGGCTCTCCTCTACGGAGGAGGTGATTGATAAACAGCTTGCGTCGGGTCGCAAGGTGCAGTCGAATTTACAAGTCTCCTCTGCCAACTTTCACGATGTGAGTGTGCAGCTTGCGACCGACCCTCTTGAATTAACTACGAATAGGTCGGTTCATCGTAAATTGGGCACAGAGGTCTCTCCGGTTCCCACGGACCGGGAACACCCCTCTTGGTGGAACCCAAACGTAGTCCTAAATTTTGAAGTAGGACCTTCTTCGGCAAAGGCACCGAAAGGTCGCAAGTCTACTAAAGCGAGAGCGGTGAAACCTCCCAAGGCTCCCAATTCTACTAAGGCTACAAAGCGCTCAACACCGAAGAAAGGAGTTAAGGCTCAGGCTGCTTCGGAAGGTTCAAAGAAATGCTTGGCTGTGCGCGGCCAATCCCTACCATGCAAGAAGCTTGGTCTTTCGCAGCCATATTCGTCGGCTCCACTTTAACCTCGTTCCGAGGATTCTTCTGTTTTTCCTGTTGTTCCTACTGCTAAGAAAGCTTTGTCTTTTGATTTCAATTGTAAGGATTCGGTGGTTTCCCGAAAACCAACCAATTCTGATCAATGATTACAACCTGTTAGAACTGTCAGGGTCTCAGAAACTCCCATACAGTTCGACGCCTTAGGGATTTGAGGTTATCCCTCTTCCCGAACATAATGTTTCTGATGGAAACGAAGAATAATGATGAATTTGTCTTGAAAGTATTTCAGTGGATGTGATATGATAATAATTTCACTGTTCCACCATTGGGACAGAGTGGTGATTTGGCTCTATTTTGGAGATGGGACGTTGATCTTACCGTTCTCTCTTCCTCTCCAAACTTTATTGACACAATAATCTCGTACGAGAACTCTACCTTCCATCTTACTTTCGTTTATGGAGCTCCGCAGCGACAGAATCGCAAGGCGGTTTGGGACGCCATTTCTCACTTTGGTGCTGATAGAGAGTCTGCTTGGCTTCTCTTTGGCTATTTCAATGATATATTGCACCAATCTGAGAAACGGGGCAGACCCCCTAGATGGGAGGGCTCTTTTGCTGATTTCCGAAGTTTTGTTCCGTTAATGGTCTTTGGGATGTCAATTATTCTGGCAATTTTCTATCTTGGCGTGACATGCTCTATGATCACTTAGTCCATGCTCGCCTAGATCGCTCTTTAGCCAACAATGCTTGGGTGGATATGTTTCCTTCTGGTCGCTCGGAATACCTTCGATTTGAAGGCTTGGATCACAAGCCTCTATTGACTTTCCTTGATAACTCAAGGATTAAGCACCGCAAAATTTTTCGCTTTGATCATCGGCTGGGCGAACTCGACGAAGTCTTTGATCTAATCGCAGAGGTCTGGCAGCGCAAGGGTAGCACCTCTGTCTTGGCTAAACTCGGCAAGTGTCGCACAACCCTCGTCCGTTGGGCAACATCTTCATAGTGCAAATTTGATTGAAGATTCGCGCGCTAAACTTGACATCCTTCTCTCTAGTTCTGCGCCTGACCCGCTGGAAGTTCATAATGTCACCTCCACACTGGACACGGCGTATAGGGAGGAGGAGAAGTTCTGTAAGGAACGTAGCCGAGTTATTTGGCTACAACATGGAGATCGGAACTCGGGTTTCTTTCACGCATCTACGCATAATCGGCGGACGATTAATCGTATCTCTGTCATTGAAAATGAATCGGGTTTGGTTCACTTCAAGGAACCCGATATTGCTACCTCGATATCTTCCTATTTTCAACACATTTTCTCCTCTAATAGAGCTGTCGATTTCTCAATTATTGAGCAGACTACGTTACCGAAAATTTCGGATATTGATAACACGTTCTTAACGACTATTTCCTCGGCTGATGAGGTTCGACAGGCAGTGCTAGCTATCAATGCTGGTAAAGCTTCGGGCCCTGATGGGTTCTCTGCGGGTTTCTTCCACTCTTATTGGTCTGTGATTGGTCTTGATGTCACCGCTGAGGTCACAAACTTCTTTGTGCTTGGCTCTTTCCCGTCAGTTTAAATTCTACAAATGTCACCCTGATACCAAAAATAGCTCATCCCAGGAAGGTTGCAGACTATCGCTCTATAGCACTGTGTAGCATTTTATACAAAATCATTGCTAAGATTTTTACAAAGCGGATGCATGCTATTATGCCGACTCTCATTTCCGAAAATCAGTCGGCATTTGTTCCTGGTTGGGCCATCTTTGATAATGTTCTCATTACCCATGAGATCCTCCGCTGCTTGCGCTACTCACAAGCTACAAAACGGGGGGCTATAGCTGTTAAGATGGATATGAGCAAGGCGTATGATCGCATTGAGTGGTCTTTTTTACTTTGGGTACTGGAGAAATTTGGTTTTCTATCGAATATGGATTAACTGGATCATGGAGTGTGTTACGACAATTTCGTACTCTTTCATGCTCAACAGGTCGCCTCAAGGTCAGGTGATTCCTACCCGGGAGCTCCGCCAAGGTGACCCTTTGTCGTCGTGTCTCTTCATTCTATGTATGGAAATTCTTTCGGGTTTATACCGCAGGGCTCAAGAAGATGGATCCCTGTCAGGGATCAAAGTGTCTCGCCATAGCCCTCCCATAAATTACCTCCTATTTGCATATGACACCATGTTTTTCTGCCAGTCTGACGAGTCAAGTGTTGAGGCCTTGAAGAAGCTTATATGCGGTTATGAGCTAGCTTCAGGCCAATCTATAAATTTTGCAAAATCCTCAATCACCTTCGCATCCAAAACTCCGCAGGCACGTCGGGAGTTGGTGAAAAATCGGCTCCGTATTTTCAAGTAAGGAGGCACTGGCAAATATCTGGGTTACTGGAACACTTTGGTCAACGGAAAAGGAATATTTTGCATCTATTGTGGATCGGATAACGCAAAAGGCTCATGGTTAATCCTCCTGCTTCCTCTCTTCTGCGGGCAAGCAGGTTATGCTAAAGTCTGTCCTATCAGTGATTCCAACCTACGAAATTTCTTGCTTCAAGCTGCCAATGTCGTTGTGCAAACGTATTTAATCTGCTCTCACTCGCTTTTGGTGGGATGATAAACGGGATGTCCGAAAAATGTCTTGGATCTCCTGGGAGCAGTTGACACTCCCGAAAGTTGTTGGCGGTTTGGGTTTTAAAGATGTGGTGGCATATAATGATGCTCTACTTGCTAAGCTCTCCTGGCGTCTTCTGAAGAATCCAGATTCGTTGGTTTCTCGCATTTTATTGGGCAAGTATTTCCATTCTTCCTCCTTCATGGAGTGCTTACCTCCAACCACTGTGTCCCATAGTTGGCAAGGGATCATGGCTAGCCATGAAGTCTTACGGAAAGGTCTTGGGTGGCTTATAGGAGATGGTACAAATGTTAGGGTCTCGGGGGACTGTTGGCTCTCTACATCGTCCCCTATGGCTGTGATTGGCTCTCCGCCTGAGGGACAACGAGATTTACGTGTATCCGCTCTCCTTTCTGAACAGTCCGGTGCATGGAACTGGAGGGTTGTAAATGAGGTGTTGCCTTAAATTCTCCTATGATTTCGAACCTGGTGCTTGGCTCGTCGGCGCGGAGGGACTCTCTTGTCTGTTTGTTTAATAAGAATGGTCAATACTCTTGTAAGAGTGGTTACACCATTCTTACTATTCCAGGAGACTTACAGGCGACTGAAGAGTTTAACTGGCTGAAGAATATTTGGAAGCTTAAAACTCTCCCCAAGATTCAAACGATCCTCTGGAAAGCTATGTGCGGTGCTTTACCAGTTCATTCAGCGTTATGCTCCCGAGGGGTTCTGGAGGAATCTTCCTGCCCTCGATGCGGATCTTCAGAGACAGTTGATCAGGCCCTCTTCCAATGTGCTTTTGCTCAGTAGGTGTGGGCGTTGGCTCCGCTCTTTATGCCTTCTTTTACACGGTCTCCCACTCTGTCAGCCTTCCTTTCTTCTATGCAAACCTCTAAGGCGTTGCCTCCTACTGGATTGGCTATGGTTGATGTATACCCTTGGATATGCTGGCAGATATGGAAGGCTAGGAATTAGTTGATTTTTAATGCAGAATTTTGTTATGTGGAAGATCTTATCCATTGTTCCCTCGTTGGTGCGCGAGCGTGGCAGTCTGCTTCTACTCTCAGTTTGAAGGTCTCCAGACATCTCTCTAACCTGGTCCAAATGAGCGAGGATACATCTTTCCTTTTGTTATCATCCTCGTATGGGTGCTGGGTGGATGCATCTTGGGATCCTTCTACTAGGCAATGTGGTATGGGTTGGTTGTTTCGTGCTCCGAATGATACCATCTTAGCGAAGTATACAACCTACAAGGAGACGGTTCCCTTAAGTCTTGCAGCAGAAGCCTGGGCTCTTTGGACGGCGGTAAGCCAGGCTATCGTGTTAGGGATTAATGATGTGCTTTTGCACTCTGATTCCTAGGTGTTTGTCAATTGGATCAACAAGCATGAAGACCATATCGAAATCCTTGATCTTCTCTCCGATATCCGAAGTCTCATTCCATCTTTTTCTTCTTTTTCTGTTTCTTTTGTTCCGAGGACTGCAAATACTTTGGCAGATTCGCTAGCACATCGAGCTCTTTGTGATCAAGATGCTTCAATTTGTGAAGTATAATAAAATTTCTTTCGTGACCAAAAAAAAGAGATAACTGGAATATTTTAAAATATTATGATTATTTATTTTATTAATAAATTATTTTTTTTATTGTTTTTGTGTTTATCTAGGATTTGAGAATTTACTAGAAATAAGACTTCAGGTTTAATATAATATTCAATTTATGATTTGATTAATAAAAATTTGGAGATTGATTCCTTCACAAATTAGCCTTCCTTTCCTTTTCTTGTTACGGCTTATTAACCTTTGATTATTAACCCAGAATCAATTAGATTGGTTCAATGTAAATATATGTATTTCAGTTTACATTGTGTTAGGAGTAAGAGAGTGAGATAAATGTATATATCTTTGTATCAAACTCTTTATTCATTTGACATTGAATAAGATTGAAATTTATAAACAGCTTCTCTCAATCTTCTTCTTCTAATATGGTATCAGAGCCTTTTCTTCTTGTTTCTCTCTGATTTCATCTCTTTTCTTCTTCTTTTTCGTCAATTTATCCACTGATTTATTATGAGGAAGCTTCTAGTCAGCTTCGATTGAAGATAAAGGATCTCCATTGTTGTCAACGAAACAACTTTTTCCATTTCGAGCAAGTTCTAGAGTTGTGTCCTCTGTATAACAATGGTGTAAGAAGGACGAAAGCTTTGGAATTGTAATGTGGTATCAGAATCGAAGGCATATAAAAACTGAAATCAAAATGGTTTTTTAGAGCTATTTGTGCAGAACGTTGTAGCTATACATCTTCCACGAAATGTAGCAAGGCGAAGCATCTCTGTTCAACTGATAATCCGAGATTGTGCATTGTAACTCAAACTCTTGATGGATCTAATTACAATAACCGGTACATCACTATGCGTATGAGCTTACATGCTAAGAACAAAATAGATATTGTTGATGGTTCATTGCCTAGACAAGATGAAAATGATCTTTTTCAAGATATGGAGTAGGTGTACCACTATAGTGTAGGCTTAGTTATTGAATTTTGTGAGTAAAGAGATATATGAAAATATCTTTTACTATGAAAATGCTAGAGAGATGTGAACTGATCTAAGACTTGTTTCAAAGGGAGCAATATTCCACACAAGTATCAACTGGAGCAATCCATTGCAAGCTTGAAGCAAGGATCTCATGATATGCCAACATATTACAAAAAGACGAAGAATCTTTGGGAGCAGTTGTCTAACACAAAGACAATTATAGTGAAGAAATATAATTGTGATCATGTGAAGGAGTTGTTGGAAGATCATGAGACAAGTCAGATTCTACAATTTCTCATGAAATTAAATGAGACCTTTGCAAGTGTAAGAGGTCAAATTCGAAATCGCAAGCCTAGGCCTAGTCTACCTGAAATCATGAGACAAGTCGAATTCTACAATTTCTCATGAGATTAAATGAGACCTTTACAAGTGTAAGAGGTCAAATTCTAAATCGCAAGCCTAGGCCTAGTCTACCTAAATCTACAATATGTTGGGACAAGCTGAAAGTCAACATGTAGTGGGATCACATAATAGAATAATTTCTCTTCCGGTTGTATTCAACGTTCCGGAGACACCTACTGCAGAACATATCAAATGTTGTTGCCTCAAGGGGGTCTCACAAACCTAAATGTTTGTATTGTTCAAGTTTGGGACACACAATTGATAAGTGTTACAAGAAGAATGGTTATTTACCAAGAGTTTTTTAAAGGGAAGAGAATACAATCTGTGGAAACAACCAATTTATCTTCTATACAATCTTTGGTACTAACTCAGCAGAAACAAAAGAAGGAATTTAATTGTGAAACCATGTCCGAAGAGAAACTTCAAATGATGATTTCTTACCTCAATACACATCTCAGATCCAATGGTGTGACTACAACAACTGATCATGCTTGTGCTTCTACTTCAAATTTAGCTCATGTTGTCTCACAGATTACATGTAGCATTTCAAGTAATTTCATTACCCTTTATAATCACTCCTATTATGAAATGCTTACTAACTATCTATCTATTAGAAATGGATGTTTTCCTTAGAGTTTGGATCATATCTTCAGGTACTAATCATCATGTGTGTCATATTAGATATATGGACACTGAGTACAAACCATTAACAAACACTTATGTAACCTTACCAAATGGATATACAAGAAGAATCATGGGAATATGATTCGTTCAATTAATTGATGCTATTTCTCTCTACAATTTTTCGCTCGTTCCCGAGTTCAATTTTAAGTTTTTGCGTGTTAGTGTTTTAACTAAGATTTTGAACTATGAAGATCATTTTACTGCTGATGAATGTTTCATTCAGACTCTTACTCAGGAGTTGATTATTGGTCGTGATAGTCAAGTGGGAAGTTTATGTTCTGGATGTCAATAGTTCAAATAAAATTTTGTCTTTTAAAGGTACTTTCAATGCTTGTTCTCTTGCTACAGTTGAAATGTCTAAGTACATCCTTCTCAGTCTAAGATAGATTTCTTTTCTCATATGTTACATATTTCAAAAGTTAAAAAAATGAAAATCATGCTGAAACTTGTAATATTTGTCATTTGTCTATAAAAAATGTTTACCATTTAAGTATGATAATCACATACGCAAATCTGTTTTTGAGCTTTTACACATTGACACTTAGGGTCCTTTTAATATTTCTATTATAAGCGATCATAAATACTTCGTCACTATAGACGATCATAAATTCTTCTTCAGTTTAGAAGATCATAAATACTTCCTGACCAAATATCTCCTTTGCCATCACCAAGTCGTGTCAATATTCTTCTGATGCTCGAGATGTTCATCTTCAAGTTGTTCATAAGGTGTTGAGGTATCTAAAAGGCACCGTTGGACAAGGAGTTTTCTATGCAGCAGTAGGAGATTTTGCTTTAAGAGCTTGCGTTGATTCGAAAATCTATCACAAGTTATGTTATGTCCTTAGAGGACTCTTTAGTATCTTGGAAATCAAAAACAATACATTGTATCTCTTAGTACTCCTGAAGCAGAGCTCAAGTCCACGACTGAAGCTGCTTGTGAGATGATATGGATTCAACACGTTATGGTTGATCTTCAGGTACCTATTGCTTTGTCTACACATCTTTACTGTGATAACACACTTGTCTTGCATATTGCAAACAACTGTTTTTTTCTATAAACGTACAAAACATGTGGAGTTGGATTGTTACAATATTCGAGAGAAGATTGATGATGGTTTGATAAAAAAAAAAAAATATGTGTCACTCATCTATCTTTCTTGAGCTCCTTAGCAAGATGGAAGTTGATAACATTTTCTCACCTCCTTCTTNGGGGGGGGGGGGGGGGGGGGGGGGGGGGGATTATTAGCCTTTGATTACTAAAGATAGATGTATATATCTTTGTAACAAACATTTTTTTTGTTAGTTGACGGCGAATAAGATTAAAATTTACAAACAAATCCTCTCAATCTTCTACTTCTAATACGGCTTGAAATTGGAATTATCAACGAAATAAAAAAAGGGTTAGTTTCTCTGGTATTCAACCAGTAAACGAGAACTTAGCGTTATCATGGCCTTTGCAACATAAAAGAATAACCTCAAGAATTAGTGGATAGGCATATGAACGGTGCTAGTATATGAGGAAAAAGAATATCAAATGTAATCTATTGGCTAGTAAAGCGTTTGCATCGTGAGACTCATTTCTCCATATCACCAGAAGCAAATAGCTATTTGGCTAATAATTTGTTTTTCAATAATTATAATTATGTTGACTCAAACGATAATCTTTTTGTTAGGTACAATGAATAGCGGTAAAAAAAGAATTACGCGTTCGATACCAAAAAACTACAACATAATATGTGAAAAATAGAAAGGACAAAAAAGATTACCACAAATTAATGACACAACTTCACTTCGTAAAATCTCTACTAAACAACATTAAACGAGATAATCTGATAAGCTAGTGGAGATTTTACTCGGCCGCAATGCTCTCATTGTCCCCTCCATTTCCAGAATCAGGAAGAGTTTCAAGATCAGTACGGACATCTTTTACTTCTTGTGGAAGATTAATGTCTGAAGAAGAATCAGATTTTTCTTGATCGTTCTTGTTGCTTTCCTCTTTCTCTGATTCTGACTGTGAAGTTTCTGATAATTCCTTGGATTGCTGCTGTTCCGTATCTGCATTGCCATTTTCTTTGCTAGATTCACTTGTGTCATCATCAGTCTTCTTCGCGTTTACCTCGACTTGTTCCTTCTTCTCACTCTCAGTAATTTCGCTTCCCCCTGACTCGTTGGACAAAGACTCTTCCTTCCCTTTTGTCTCAAGTTCTTTGTCCTTCGATTCCTCATGGGAAAAAGACTCTTCTTTCTCTTTCGTCTCCATTTTTTTGTCTTTAGATTCCTCTTGCGACGAAGACTCTTCTTTCTCATTAGTCTCGGTTTTTTTGTCTTTAGTTTCCTCTTGCGACAAAGACTCCCCCTTCTCCTTTGTCTCGGTTGCTTTGTCTTTAGTTTCCTCTTGAGGCAAAGACTCTTCTTTTTCTTTTGTCTCTGTTTCATTGTCTTTAGTTTCTGCTTGGGACAAAGACTCTTCTTCCACCTTTGCTTCGGTTTCTTTGTCTTTAGTCTCCTCTTGGGACAAAGGCTCATCTTTCTCCTTTGTCTCTGTTTCCTTGTCTTTGGTTTCATCTTGCGGCGAAGACTCTTCTATCTCCTTTGTCTCGTTTTCTTTGTCTTCAGTTTTTTCTTGGGACAAAGACCCTTCACTCTCCTTTATCTCCGTTTCTTTGCCTTTATTTTCTTCTTCCGATGAGAGTTCAGAAGATTCTACTTTCTCTTGCTCATCTTTTTCTTGAGAACTTCCCTCTCCCGAAGTCGTGGATTTCTCAGTGCTGGTGTAAGAATCATCTGTCTTTTCAGTAGACCCTGTCTCATCCTTCCCAGCAGATTCTGTGGTCTCTGTTGCATTGGATGGTGACCGGCTAGACTCAGTCAATTCACCATTGGAATCATTGAACCCTTTCTCCAACATCTCATTCTTCTCCATAGATTCACCCTCAGACTTTATTTCATTCGAGGAATCTGAATCTTTACCAGAGGATGAACCAGTGTTCTCATCAGTCAATGTAGTCACTTGTTGCTTACCATTATCAGTTGTGTTTGACAAAACACTCCTTATAACAGAATCTTCCGTTTCTTCAGTCTTTGGACCCGACTTGTCTTCCTGGAAACTGACATCATCCCCATTTTCAATAGTCTTCTCCACGGTCTCATGGACTACCTCACTGGAAGCATCATCTCCCTTGTAATTATTCTCTCTTGCTTCTTCACTATTCGTCTTCTCTTTATTCTCCTCGTGCTCTTCTGTACCGCTGTTGTCTTTCTTCTCTTCGATCTCGCTCTCTTCTGTACCGCCGTTTTCTTTCTTCTCCTCGATCTCTTCTGTACCGGCATTCTTCTCTTCAATCTCATTCTCCTCAGCACCGGCATTATCATTCTTCTCTTCAAACTCACTCTCCTCAGTTCCATTCTGCTCTTTACTCTCCTCGTTCTCTTCTACACCGTCATTGTCTCTCTTCTCCTCAATCTCACTCTCTCCGGTACTTCCGTCATCTTGCTTCTCCTTAACCTCGAACTCTTCGATTTCGCTCTCATCATTCCTAGTCTCACTCTGAACACTCCTATGCTCAGCTTCTTCCACAAATGGATTGAGATGTTTCCTCCCAAGACTCAAAGGTTTCTCTCCTCCAACAACGACCTTTGCACTCTCATCAAACTGAGATTTCTTCTCGTGAGAATGCTTCACTTGAAAAAGTAACCATATCCCAATCCCAAGTAACACTGTCAATTGAATACAATGCTTCACCTTGAACCCTTTCGATCTCTGTCCTCTTCTCGGCGACGATCTAAACATCTCTCTATCTCTTATGCTTCACTTTTTTACGAAAAACCTAATCGCAAATTCAACACCCAAATCTCAGATCTCGAGAAAGTAAAGAAAGAAACCCAAATCATGAATCCCACCATTGAATTCGATAAGGACAAGATCTAAGCAATTACACTAGAAATGAATCACAAACAAATCTTTATAGCAAAAGGTGAAATTTTTACCAGGAAAGGCAAATAAAGAGAGCACCGTTTTTCTGGGTATGCCACCAAGAATGTCGAATTTCTTTTTCTGGGAAAATTTTAGAGAAAGGAAGAAGAAGAAAGATTGAACGCGACTTATGATTTGTGATCTAGAGAGAAAGAGAGAGAGAGTGTTGACGTTAAACTTCCACTGAAATCGTGCGTCCCTTCAATTCGCAGGCCATGTGACTCTGCTTGACCGACGTCGTCGTTTTGTACTCACCAAGGCACCGACAATTTCTAACGACGTCGTAACTTCTCTTAGAAGAATATTATGTCAACGGTATGCCGTATCCATTTTTTTTATATAGTATAGGTAAACATCAGCCGATACAGAGTTTTTATTATCTTAAGTAGGAGAACAACAGCGTATAGCGCGAATTTTATTTGATTTTTTTTTTGTTTTCGTAATCACCAACATTAGTTAGACCGGCGGAAAGAAATTTGCGTCAAAACTAAGCCAAACCGGTTCTACATGGCTAACGTGAGAGAAAAAAGAACTTCGTGCTCGAGCTCCTTTAGCAAGAGCATCGGCACGAACGTTGGATAATCTAAGAACATTGGATAATCTAGGAATAAGGATCAAACTCACCAAGGCACCAACAATTTCTAACGATGTCGTAACTTCTCTTAGAAGAATATTAGGTCAACAGTATGCCGTATCAAATTTTTTTAGGGAAAATTAGAAAAATATGACACTGGTCCTGGATGGATCAGCTGGATGATGTTCGTTTGCATTTTTGTCTACTCATCTGGATGATCCATTTGGATGGTTCATGCGAATGCCTTGTTCGTTTGCTCATCCAGATGGATCATCCAAATGAGTGGAATAAAAAATGACAAAAATACCCTTATTTTAATCCAATGATTTTTTTTGTTCTTAAACATAATTTCTCTATCTTAATATTAACTAAATGAAGTTTATATTTTCTCTAAATTATATTTCAAGCTAACAACTTATAAATTAATATTTTTAACATTGATTTTCAATTTCATGAATTCAAATATAAATATAAAACCATAAAATATTAAAATACATAAAGCCATAAAATATTAAAGTACAAAAACATAAAAAAAATACATAAAACACATAAGTTTTTAACAAATAAAACACAAACTTTTAAACACTTAAAACATATAAATTTTTAAAATGCTTGAATTTAGGTGTATCAATGATATGATCTGCAGAGACGAGGAACAAGTTTATCATCAAAATCAGCAATAACAACGTGAACTCAGAAGATGTATTTGTAAAAGGAGAAGCATATATGCAAACAAATGGTAATAATAGTAGTCCTTGTGTTTACAAAAGAGTAAACAGACAAAGACTTGAATTAGAAGAGTGGAACAGTGATGTTGAGTCTATCAAAGACTTTTTAAACTAAAAGAACAGTGATGGTAATAATAGTAGCTCCTATCATCCTTATCTAAAAGCTTATTCTTCTTTAAGAAACAAGAAACATATAGATATTTCAGAAACACACAGAAACGTATAGCTCCTATCATCCTTATCTAAAAGCTTTTTCTTCAGATTTCAGAACCACAAACTATGCAAAGGTGGAAGGATACACATTCTCAATATTTATAAGAGTGTTCATATAAACTAATATCAATGCCGCATTCTCAATATTTATGCCACTAATATAGATTGAAAACTCTTCCTGAGTATGTCGATATATGCTTAGTTGATAACTAACAGTATATACAAAGACAAATCTTGAAGAGCACAAGAGAAAACTACAGTTAATGAGCCAAAAGTTATCTTCCCAGCAAGTGTTCCTGCGTACCTCTAGTTCTTGCTTGCGTGCTTCCTCTTTTCTTGCTTCTGACCGCGAACTTCTCTGCACCTCAAAAACAACGCCGCCTCCACCAACCTGCTCATATATAATGTATTAGTTCTACACATTATACAAAGAAACCAAAGAGCAGTACACATTCCCAATACATCAAAACATCAGAAGAAAACAACTTAAAAGAAGAGTCCAAACAAAGAAACCACATTTGCAAACTACCAATGAGGACATACACAGCAAAACTAAAAGTCTCTCTGTGTTAGTAAGTTTCTCATAGTGTGTTACAATACAATACATTTTTCATTGATGGCAAAGGCTCTAGAGGATGGTAGTGAATGCAGAAACACGAGAAGAAGCCTCGTTTATAAACTACCAATGAGAAGATAGAGCAAAATCGCAATCTCCCATTGTCATTCATGGTGGTTTATACTAGGCAGATTATACTAGATGGGAGCATAGAGATTATACTAGGCAGATTATACTAGATGGGAGCATAGAGATAGCTTTGAACAGAATCTTCCATAAACCCCCCCAAAACTCAAGGAACACAGCCAAACATAGCCAATCTCCTTTAATAAATACCAAATAACAACAATGGCGAAGATTGAGATTACATCGTCTCACTGAGGCTAAACCCACAGAGTCTCGGTGGCATTTTTACACAAAACAACAAAGCAAACACAACGATAACAAAAAACCCACAACGAAAAGTAATTGCTTTCTACGAACCTTACTGTCTACAGAGAGAGACCCACGAACCTTACTATCTACAGAGAGAGAGAGAGAGAGCATACCGAACAAGTAATGTCGAACCATTTACATGGAGTGTGTTCTGATGAGTTTAGCTTCCATGTTGAAGTTAGTTCTTGTGGTACTTTGTCGAAATGCTTTAGAAGTGAGAGTAGAGTTAACCCATCTGAGTTTAGACAAGAAACAGAAGATATGTTGAAGAAACGGAAGATTCTTCATCTGAGATTTAATGAAGAATCGAGAATTTTGAAGAGAGAGAGAGAGAGAAATAATACCGGAGGCGGAGATCGGAGATCGGAAGCGGAGATCGGAGGCGGAGATCGAAGACTGGTTTTGCTCAAGAGAAAAACGGCGAGAGAGAATGTTGTTTCTTCGTTTATTCTTGTTTTAGATCTAGGTTAAATGTCAGGGGTATTTTTGTCTTTTGATAATTTTGCCTGGATTAGTTAACTGCTCTTTCAAGAATCACAAACTGATAGTTATTATTTGAGCTGAGTTTTAATAAGCTCAGCCGAATGATCCATCCAACTGAAACGTTTTATGCACTTAGACGAACATCATCTGACTGCTTCAGTCGAATGGATCATCCGGCTGAGCAAAAGAACAGGTCCACTCTCAAATTGGATTTGTCCCTTTAAAATTTTAGATCATATTTTTGTCAAACTAGGATTTAATTTTTGTTAAATCCGATTATACCCCTAGAATAAAGAAATTATGATTTATTTTTGTTCAATTTATTTTCTTCTTCGGTCTAGTTTCCGCGACTCCATCTCCGTCGTCTTCTCCCGTCGCCGCCACTCCGTCGTCTCTTGCTCGCGCCTTCTTCCATCGTCGCCACTCCAACTCCGTTGCTTCTCCCGTTGCACTTATGTTGTTACTTTTCGCATAGATTTTGTTTCGGAATGGTTTGAAGATTTAGGGTTAATCGTTTTTGTTGTGTAGATTCGATTAGAATCTGAATGGTTTTCGAGCAATTTCGTTTTCGTTTCGGTGTTGATATTTCAAGTTGCACAATTGATAATCGGCGAAGTTAATTTCCATCAGATCTCACTTTTTTCCGTTTGCATTGTGGTTGTGTTTCTGTGTTTTTTCAGCGAGTACGAGAGATAAGAAGACCTTAACAATGCTTGAGATTCTGCCAAAAAGTATTCATCTGAAGTTTTGACAATGGTGATTCTCGATCCCTCGTTGTAGCTATACGACAATATACAAAAGCTGAAGAATTTTTGCATCTGTCAAACTTTGTTATTTGTTTGGTGTTTTCCAAAGATTCAATTTTATCTTCTTTGTTGTGTAGATTGTAGGATATATGAATCGATGATTGATGAAAGGCACTTCTATTTTCTCTACTTTACATTTGCTTTGTTCTTTCTCTGATTGTGAGCTTTCTCTGTTTGGTTTTTGCAGGTTCTGTTACAGTTAGATCCGTTTCTCAATGAATTCACGAGCATGTTCGAGATATCTTCATTTGTACCCTCATATTGATGCTTAGATTTAAGTATATTAAAGATAGATTTAGGAAACAGAATTATTACAATACAAAAATTTCCTTATTTTTCGTTATTTAGGTCTTATACGTTTTCTAGATAGGGTAGAACAATACATAGTAGATAGAAAAATTAATCTTCATAACGCGTCACATTTGGTAATAGCCAGAATACGTATTCCATCGTTTGGTAGATCAAAGAGTAATCAGTAGAATATATATTCTATCGTTTGGTAGACCAAAGACATATGGCTAGAATACCATCAAACGTATTCTACCGAAATTAGAAATATAAGAAACTTTTGTTTACGTTATATACCAAAGGTAGATCACTGTACAACACTTAGTATATAATTTCTAACCTAAGTAGATGGCCAGAATGAGTATTTTGTGCTTAACTAGTATATTAAATAAAATATTATTTACCTATTTATTTTTTTTAAAAAAATACATAATAGTCTCACTTATGTTTCTTACTAGGTGATATGCTCGTGTAATACGCGAGTTAAAGTATCTAAACTATTATATATGATCAGTTTGTATATTCAAAATTATTGCGGGTAAGCTAAACCAATTATTTTCATAATGATTATTTTAAAAAAAAAAGCAAATTTAGTAACACTTTCTTGAAAACTATCATTTATTTATATTGGAATTTGAGTATGAAGATTATTCGGAACATATATTGTATCAAATTTTTTGTGAATAATATTTAAATTTATTTTTAGCAATGCAATACTTATATATAAGTGAAGTATATTTAAACAATGTCTTCAGCTATTTTAGTTTGACTGGAATTTTAAACTATCAAAATAATAAACTAATAATCAAAAGTTTAACTTTTAAAATTTATTTGT
>OVAN01005335.1:0-23720 GCA_900406275.1 Anastatica hierochuntica | reverse complement strand
TATAAATATATAAATAACCTTTTGAGAAACAATTGATTTTTTTTTACATCAACAAAATATATAAAAAGAAACACTGTTTGGTAAGCATGTGGAACAACACAACACAAATCATTTTCTTTTTAAAATGAACACATAATATAATCATATAAGCAAATGTATATATATTTGAATAAAATTTTTATTAAGTGTATTCAATATATCTAATAAATTAAAAAAAATTATATAATTAAAAGAAATAACATTAACTCTAATTACTCTTTTACATATTCCAACAAATATACTAGAATATTCAAATATTTTCTTCAAATAATCATCATCAAAATTATAAATCCACACATTTAAAATCATCACTGTTATTAAAATTTAAATATAATTTATTTTCAAATTTAAAATAAACGGTGATTTTTCTATTCATGTAAATATTTTGGCCGCGTATTTTTTTTGTCTTATAGTTACCGACAAGTCAACTACTTCCAGGAGAAAGAAGCTTAAAAAGGAGGAGTGTACTCGTGTAAATGAACAAAATGGATATGCTAAACATCATACTCAATATTATTCTTCCTCCTATTACTCTCGTCTTCCTCTTGTTATTTTTTCCCTTTTATCTTCTGTTCAAACTTCTAAATTGTGTTCGTAAGCATCTTAGCGTACAAGATGTCGCCGGAAAAGTAGTCTTAATCACCGGAGCTTCCTCCGGCATTGGAGAGGTTAGCCCGAACATCATTCTTTAGATCTATAAGATATGTCTCTCGTTAGAGGTAAAATCACCATGAAAAGCGTATATTCTTTAGATATTATCTTAAACATATTTATGAGACCATTAATTCTTACATATAATTATTACAATGAAGACTCTCATAACTTTCACTCATTTATTCAACCCACAACTTATTATGTTTTTGACTTATTATTTCAACAACTTACTTATGTCTTTGACTTATTAGCTTTTCTTTTTCCTCTAATCTCTTATGAGATGTGTTTTGGTTAATATGATTTTGCTTGGGTGAAAAAAGCATGTGGCATATGAGTACGCGAAGAAAGGAGCAAATCTTGCTCTGGTTGCTCGAAGAGAAGATCGTCTACGAATAGTAGCACAAAGATCCCGACAGCTAGGTTCAAGAGACGTTATCATCATACCTGGTGATGTTTCCAAACTTAATGATTGCATAAAGTTCATCGATGAGACAATAAACCATTTTGGCAAATGTAAGTATCCAAACCAAAACATTTTTTAAAAAAATATGTAATTATGTAATGCACTCTCGAGTTAATACACTATAATATTAAGTTGTTTATTGAAAACTTTATTTATATTGGTATTATTCTAATAAATTATTATATTTTGACAGTGGACCATTTAATTAGTAATGCTGGTGTACCTCACCCTGTTTTGTTTGAGGATTTATCTCAGATTCAGGACGCTATTCCTATAATGGTGAGTTGTTGCTAAATCCATCTCATATTGTTTCCATATCGGGAATATTCAACCAAAATATGAAAAATTAAATCTAGCTCTATTGACAATTTTACTTAAAATGTGTGTTTGTTAAAAAAGGATACAAATTTTTGGGGTTCAGCGTACATCACTTATCATGCAATTCCTCATCTACGAAAAAGCAAAGGAAAAATAGTTGTGATTGCTTCCTCTTCATCAAAGATACCTCTTCCATTGGCATCCGTCTATTCCGTAAGATTTGTTCTTTACATACCCTTCATTTAAAATTTTATTAATATGTGTGAAAAATGTCGAAATGACACTTTTTGCGAAACAGATGGAGTATATAATATTAATCTTAATCCTCTCAAATTTGGGAAACAAATTTGGATTACAAGGTTTAGAGTAAAGGAATTGTCCATTGTTGTTGGGTTTTTGAATTTAGTTCTACATTTACAGAAATAATATTTACCATGACATCTCGATACTAATTAGACCTTTATATATCCACTCGTGTGTTACATTAATATATGAATGTGATAAGTGTTGATGGTAGTTGGTTATTGTTGTAGGCGAGCAAAGCAGCATTGTTAGGGTTTTATGAGGCACTAAGAGTTGAGCTCAATCCCGATATAAAAGTGACAATCGTTTTTCCTGGACTAATCGCCACTGATATGACAACTCCCGAGTTTGTCAAAAGAGTAAACATTTTTTTTTGACACGAAAAGTTATTCCATTACTCAAGCTTATTTGCTACAAAACTGATTATTCTATATATAAAACTAGCTAATTATGTGTTTTGTATTTCTTATAACTCACAGCAAGGTTCAGATTGTATACTATCGGAATCAGTGAGTGAATGTGCAAAAGCAATTGTCCAAGGTGTTTGTAGAGGAGAATCAATCATCGAAGAACCAAGCTGGATCAAGTGGTTCTTTTTAGTCAAGTCTCTGTGCCCTGAACTAATCAACTTCATCTTCAACTATTCTTTCGACCGTTTTCTCAAACCTTATTACAAACTTGACTGAAAAGCACAACAACACATGCATGTGTCCCCACTTGCCAAAGCTTATTAGAGCATATCCCCAAAAATTGGTTTCTACCGATGAGGATGATCTTAATCAATACCTCTCCTTTTTTATCATTGTGTGTTTGCGGTTGTGTACGTTGAGATTTAAATACTCTCGTTTCAGTCTTCCATCAAATTTAAAATTGTAATATAAATTACAAAGATACACGTTTATTTCATCTTTGACCATCTTATGAATGCTTCTCTCTCTACTTCCTCCAACTTCATTTCTTTTAGATCTTAAAAGTCAACATTTTAGTCGGAGGCAAGGTGTATATAGATGGCTTAGGATCTTTTAATATTTGTAAACGCGTATTGATTATAAAATTATTTAACATATCCGATAATACGATATTGAACTAACTCATACCTTTATCATATGAAAAAGTATGGCATATCAACATCATAATAAGTGAAAATCGTTCTAATTTGACTTAGCATTGTAACGCGGTTAAGCAAATTACATACACCATGAGACCTAACAAAACACAACACATGTCAATATTAATTAACCTAAGTATAACTTCACCAAATATAACAAACACGTGGCAGTTTATTATGCATTAGTTTGGTGCTCCTCCATGTAAATGATTCTTCAAGGGAACTTCATAAACTAAAACACGTCAAGTCAAAAACACGGTGATTATTTTTCAAACCGACATTGTCAAGCTAAGCCATGTTGTATTAACGTATGTGGTTTGCATGATTAGTAATCACAACCTATAGTAATTAATTAATCCCAACCATCGTGTATATATAGAGAACTCTCTTCTCTCATTGTTTCCATACCATCAACAAAAGAAACTAGAGTTTTAACATTAAACAGAATTTTCAAGTTTTGGAGAAACATTCTAAAAGATGAGTCCTAAGGCATTGCAAGTAATGATCTTTATCGGTTTCTTGGCCACTTCTTGTCTCTCTCAAGCTCCTGCTCCTTCACCGACAACAACAGTTTCTCCACCGACGGCGCTTCCTCCGGTGACAGCAGAAACACCTTCTCCGGTTGCTTCCCCGCCTGTTCCAGTCAACGAGCCAACTCCTGCTCCAACCACAGCTCCGTCAACCTCTCCAACAACATCTCCCGTTGCTTCTCCTCCTCAAACCGATGATGCTCTGACCCCTGGCCCATCCGCCGAGTTAACTCCGACTTCGGGTCCGGCTCCGGGACCAGATGGTGGCGCTGATGCGCCCGGAAATGCTGCATGGGCTAACAAAGCGTTTCTTGTGGGAACTGCTGTTGCTGGAGCATTGTATGCTGTCGTTTTGGCTTAGAGGGTTTTTTGAGTACGTTGGGATGCTTCGATTACCATTTTACTAAATTACTTATTTTTGTTGATATTTGTTATTTTCTGTATGATTCTTTTGTTGTGTTGATGATGAGACTCAGTGCGATGTTATGGTGTAACATCTATTATTTATTTAAATACAAACTAAAATAATTCTTTCAAAATTACGTTCGATTTATCAAGATCAATGCTTCTAAACACAATCCCTCATAATATACACGGTTGCATCTTTGTGTCTTATTTTCCGACATAGCAAATTGCTACCATAAGCCTTGACAAGATCTTGTTCGTATAGATTTGTATTATGCACTTCCTTAACTGGTCAAAGGATCGTGACCTATTCTTAGCTGCTGCTTGAATTTCATCGAATCCGAACTAGTGATATTCAGCAACTATAGGATCCATTTGGGATCACAAACTGTTCCTGCTTCGACTATATTCAATACTCAAGAAAGCTCGAAGGAGCAAAGCATCAAGATCAGCCTTGGTTAGAGCTCACTTCTTCCTTTTAACCCACCCAGTAACCGTGACCCATACTTATATACCCTTGTCCTTACCCAATCTCCCGGATTCTAAACTCTGCGAAAACCTCTATCCAGAGGCTAGCAGATCAGATTTGAGTCGCAAATTACTTCTACTTTTACAAAAACTTGGACTCAAGATAGCCAGAAAAGGAACAAAACATCAAAGACTAGCCTTGTGGTTTATGCTCACAAATCTTACACATCGTGTAAAAATGGAGGGTCATACTCATACTTAGGCAGCTTTTTTAGAGTTTCATTCAATTTTGATGATTCTAACGAAGTATTTGATTCTCTTAAACAAGTTTCATCCCCCAAAACTTCGATGTATATTGCCTAAAAGTCGAAGTTTCTACTAACAAAACCAACACGATTAGCCAATGCACCACAGATTCAGACATAAATTTGTTCATACGAATCGACTCAGAAGATATTCAATTTCATCG
Source organism: Anastatica hierochuntica (assembly GCA_900406275.1). Classification (NCBI taxonomy): domain Eukaryota; kingdom Viridiplantae; phylum Streptophyta; class Magnoliopsida; order Brassicales; family Brassicaceae; genus Anastatica; species Anastatica hierochuntica. The sequence goes on along the minus strand of OVAN01005335.1, from coordinate 18,963 downwards.
AAAAGCTTACAATTGAGAGAGAAGGAGAGACCTATTTCTTAGAGGATTTCTTTTTGGGAGCAACGAGGACAACATGTGGTTTGGGATGCTTCTCGGCTTCGCTCGGATCTAACCATTTGAGAGGATGATGATTGTAAAACGGCCAATTTGGTATAGTGATCAGCGTCGTGAGAACAACACCACCGGCGTAGATCAACATCATCGACCTGAACGACTCCGTTGAGTAGCCAACAACCACCGCAACAACGCCGGAGATCACCAGTAAGATCTGCATCAGGTGCTCCACCAGTTTCTGCCCTTGCCAATCCATATCTACGCCAAACAAAACCTTAGATCCTTTCGATTTGCATACAAAACTAAACGCAAACAATGAGCATTTCGAAATCATGAAACCTTTTCCTTCGTTTCCGAATCTGAAAAACTCTGATTCCACACCGCAAAGATCTGTGATCTCACTGACTTTTGTAAATCTGATATTTTCAACAATGAAGAAAGAAGAAGGAAGAAAAGACCTTATGTAAAATCGGTTTAATAATTAACCGGAGTATTAAAATGGGCCTTACATTATTACTCGGCCCATTATAAAATTTAACCTTTTGTGTTTTTGTTTCCCTTGTCACAGACAAGTAAGCTTTTAATGGAATGTAAATATTCTAATGGGCTTTACATTCTAACTCGGCCCATTATAAAATTTTAACCTTTTGTGTTTTTGTTTCCTTGTCACAGACAAGTAAGCTTTTAATGGAATGTAAATATTAAAAAGATCATAACATATCTCTCTACTGATTCAAGAAGACTCAAGCAATACATGAAAATGAGGTCTTCTTGGATTAACAACTCTACAATTAAGCCTAATCTCACCAGGTCTTCCAGATTGCAAATCACCCATTTTCACCATCCCTTCTCCAAATGCTCTAAAGAACTCTTCTTGATCCTCACTGAACATCTTCGCGTACTCTCTTGTCTCTCTGTTCGTGTACAGAGTCTGGTCCGAGTTTAGAAACCCTCTTCCTGAAACCAAGTCTTTGAAGTACTGGTTATCGAAAACCACCGGCGTTGCGTCTAGATCTCCCGTCACGTTCTCGTCTCCACCCAAAGGACAAAGCTTGTTAAGCTTCTTGCGATAACCCGGTTCGAGAGCTGGATCCGGTTTACCTGAACCGGATTGGTTATAAAGCCTGAACATGATTGAAAAACACCGAGCTTTACCAATTGAGTGTGACCCAGATAAAGCCACCATGTCTTTTACTGAAAGGTTGAATCTTTTGAAAAGATCGATCAAGAAAGTTGCGTTTGCTCTTGGACTCGGCATTATATCGTCTGAATCTTTTTGACTCGCTGTTAAACTGTCTTTCCTCCCTAGCTTCACTTCCCAATCCGGTCCTCCTGTCTGGTTTTCAAGGAACCAAACCGAAATCGAGTCACTAAACCGGTGAATTTGGCAAAGAAAGAAAGCAAGAATGAAAGAGAAAGGTTTTTTTACAAGAGCAACGGCGTCGCGAGAAGCCATGATAATGATGTCGGCACAAGAAACAGTAGCTGGACAAGCTTTCTCTAAAGCTTCTTTAATGTTGTCTACAACTTCGAAAGATCTTAGTGAATTGATGTTAGAGAGTGAGAGTTTTTCACCAAGCATGTTCGGTGTGTCGTCAAGCAACAGAGATGCGTCACATCCCTGTTTTGATTTCGGTTCGATTTATCAGACAAACACACAAAGAAGAATCAAGAAGAGAGGGAGAGAGAGAGATTGTGCGAGTTTTACGTTGACGAAGCAGTCGTGAAACTGGAGACGCATAACGGAAGCGACGCTTCTCGCTTCTCTGAGCATAGCTTTCTTCATTTCTTTTCTTACGATGGATTCAGCTTCAGGGCATGTTTCACTGTAGAATCTTGGTCGGAGAATTTCTCCGGTAACTACAATCAAGAGAAGTAGGTAGAGTATGAGATGAAGAGACATACTTTTTTATATTGGGTGTTTGGTTTTGAGTGATGGAAGAAGAAGAGAGTGATATGGTTTTACTTATATAACTAAAAATAAAATCAAAACGTCATATCATTTCGTGCAAGTGTGGTGGTGAGTTTCCAAATATCATTTTTTAAAAAAAAAGAAGAATCTAATTGTGTTAGATGCGTTTAAATCACGAAGGAAGGATAGTGATTGAGTATAGTAAATATCCACTAAGATTATCATACATCAAGAAAATAAGAAAAGGTGGAGAAGTGTGAGACATTGGGAATCGTGAGATAAGGGATGATTGTCGTGACAAAAGGAGGCAACAAATTTTGTGAGCCATTGGCTTCACTCTCTTTTCTTTTTCTTTAATTTACTCTGAAAAACTTTAAAGTTATTGACATCATCAAGAGCCGTTTCTTGGTTTTACGTGGACTATGACTACACACACAGTCATAGTCAATACATGTGACTCGGAGGTATCTCTAGTTTCCTTTTTTAAAGAAAGGCCCTATCGAAATGGACATGATGACCATTGTATTTGAATTTTTACCAAACCCATCCATACCAAAAAGGAAAATAAAAATTGGACCACATTTTTGTTTTCATCTTTGTTTCATTATTCCATACACATTATTGGGCTTTAAAAAGGAAGATGGGCCCACAGATATATTGTCCAAAACCGAAAACCTAAAGCCCATTAACAAAGCCACCTTACTAATTAAACGAGAAGAAGAGAGCATCATTTGCTTTGTTTGCTTCAGTCACTACTACTTGAGATTTTTTAGAATCCGGCGGCGGAAAAACGCAACTCTTCTCTTTCCGACGGAAGCTAGGAGGATGGGAAGAGGAAGACACAGAGGTCGTTCTCAGAGAAAGCATTTCAAAGAGAGCCGAGAGAATGTCTGGAAACGCCCCAAATCCGATGATTCCACCGTCGATGCTTCCGATAACGCCGTCTCGGAGAAACCAAACTGGCAACCTATTCTCACTGATAATCCTAACTTCGAGGAGTATTACAAGGTATCGTATTCGTGATTCATTTTCATACTCATCAACTTCATGTTTTGAGCTATTTAGGGTCTAGGGTTTAGGGGTTTGATGCCTTCTTCTTTGGATTAATAGATCTGAGTTGGTGATGTTGTGGTTCTAACGACTTGTGTGTTCGTGTGTAGGAGCAAGGGATAGTGAAAGCAGAAGAGTGGGATTTGTTCATGGAGATTCTTCGTAAGCCTTTGCCTGCTGCCTTTAGGGTTAACTCCAAGTAATGATAATATTTTTATCCTATTCATTATGTAAATTCTCTTCATAATTTTCAGTGAGGTTTAAGGTTTAGTTCCAATGTTTAAACCATTAGGTAATGTTACTTCGATTGGTTCAAGATTGCATGCAACTACTAACTAGTTGCTTCCTGTTTACTTCCTTTATGATTTGCAGTAGCCAGTTTTGCGATGATATTATATCAATCTTGGAGAATGACTTCGTAAAATCACTTCAGGCAGAGGTAGATTTTAATTGGCATGTTGCAGTGTCTTCCTGTATTAGACTCCAAAATATGCTTGACTTCACATTGCTATTTGCTTTTTAGGCCATAGAAGGTGGTGATTTGGAGGCTATTAAGCCCTTGCCTTGGTATCCAAAGAATCTCGCTTGGCATTCTAATTTTTCCCGAAAGCAGATTAGAAAAAATCAGACACTTGAGAGGTATATTTTCATTAACTCATGCTTGTATTAGAAGAATTACTATTCCCGTCAAATGGCAATTCTGGGTGTTATTTTGTTTATATGCATGTATGACTACACATGATGGATTCGACTTTGGGGGGTTTCAGGTTTCATGAATTTCTGAAATTAGAAACCGAAGTTGGAAACCTGACCAGGCAGGAAGCTGTTAGCATGGTAAAGATTGTTTACTACTTTTTTCATCCAATTCATTTTGCTTTGTTGTTACTAGCATTTGTAAAAGTGTTGTTGGCTTAATTATGCAGGTACCTCCTCTCTTCCTCGATGTACATCCAGATCATTTTGTACTTGACAGTGAGTGACTTTTACATTTGATATTGTTTGAGACCTTGAGATTTGCAAACAAAAAAGTATCCACCTTATGAAAGGAAGAAATGTCATTGGCCATATTACTATATCCTCTTTCCTGGAAAATAATAGGTGGATGACTGATCAGTTATCTTCTATTTGTGTCTGAGCAGTGTGTGCTGCACCGGGTTCCAAAACATTTCAGCTGCTTGAGGTTATACATGGAGCATCAGAACCAGGATCTCTACCTAATGGAATGGTTTGTATTGCTGTTTACATCTTTTAATTAATTGTTGGCCATATAATTGATTGTTATTCCTTAATGATCAGGTGGTTGCTAATGATGTTGATTTTCAAAGATCTAACCTTCTAATTCACCAAACAAAGAGAATGTGCACAGCCAATTTGATAGTGACTAATCATGAAGGGCAGCAGTTTCCTGGTTGTCGTTTGAACAAATCCCGAGCTTCAGAGAAAGGATTAACTGAAGATATGCCCATAAATCAACTTTCCTTTGACCGTGTTCTATGCGATGTTCCGTGCAGTGGTGATGGTACACTGCGCAAGGCTCCAGACATCTGGCGGAAATGGTTTGCAACTTTGCCTTTTCTTCATATCTGCCATGTCATTAGGCATTCATTCTTGAAATTCTTATTCCTCTTGGTTTATGTACAGGAATTCTGGGATGGGCAATGGACTTCATAGCCTACAGGTCATTCTTGCTATGAGGGGTAAGCTTTTCTTCCATGACCCAACTATTTTCTTCCTTGAATAGAATGACCTGGTCTATCTTAACATCTCTGCATGGTCTTTTACAGGTTTATCTCTTTTGAAAGTTGGTGGGAGAATGATATACTCAACCTGCTCAATGAACCCAGTTGAGGATGAAGCTGTTGTTGCTGAGGTAAATTTCAAATTAGCTTCATTGCCTTTCATCACAAGCCATTATACTATAGTTGCCGCATTAAAACGCTTGCTTGAATTCAGATTCTAAGAAGGTGTGGAGACTCTGTCGAACTTGTTGATGTTTCCGCTAAGTATCCTGAACTTATACGAAGACCTGGTCTTAAGACATGGAAGGTCAGTTTCTACTACAATTCTACCTGTTGAACAAATCCTCTTCTATTATATTTAATGAGATTACTCATGAAATTTCTCTCGTTTCTGTTGGAACCAGGTGCGTGATAAAGGAGGGTGGTTTACTTCTTACAAAGACGTTCCTCAAAACCGGAGAGGCGGAGTTCTTGTGAGCATGTTTCCTTCTGGGAAAAACCTCAAGGACTCAACCGAAGCAACGCAGAAGAATGAAAATATTGGTGTTAATGGCTGTGAAGGTGGATGCAAAGAAACAGATAATTCTGTGGTTGATGCAGTTCCTGATGAGCCAGTTATTGAAGTTTCTGATCTTCCACTTGAACGTTGCATGAGGATTGTGCCTCATGATCAGAACACAGGAGCGTTTTTCATTGCTGTCCTTCACAAAGTTTCACCCTTGCCAGGTAGTTTTATTTTCTTGAAGAATATGTTTTTTGACTTGATGATTATCACCTATGGTTTTGTGGAACTTATCGATAGTTTTCTCACAGAATTTCAGGAGAAACCAAATCCGAGGAAGAACTCGTCCACAAAAAATACGAACTCGACAGAAAAGTCTCCGGCTGAAGAAGCGGTTGCTACTGTTAATGTAGAACCAGTAGAAAGTGCAGTAGAAAAAGTTATAGAAGGTGATTCAAACAATGAGAAAGATGATAGTTTGGAGCCCGAGGAGAAAAACACAGAAGGAGAAAGCATCACAGAAGAGAAAGAAGCCAATTCGAATATCGCGGGAGGCAAGAGAAAAGTACCGATGCAAGGGAAATGGAAAGGCTTTGACCCTGTTGTTTTCCTGAAAGATGAAACACTGATTGAGAGCATCAAGGCATTTTACGGTATTAAAGATGAATCATTTCCGTTGTATGGTCATCTTGTGACAAGAAATACCGACACGAGTAGTGTGAAGAGGATTTACTATGTTTCAAAGTCGGTTAAGGAAGTTCTTCAGCTGAATTTTGCAGTTGGACAGCAGCTTAAGATTGCGTCCGTTGGCCTCAAGATGTTTGTAAGTACAAAATTCCTATTCTCTTATTTCAGTTGATTTATAGTAAGATCAAGGATTGAAACTTAAAAATTATTTTATTACCAAATTTGAAACACAGGAAAGACAAACGGCAAAAGAAGGTTCAAGCAAGCCGTGCTCATTCCGTATATCATCGGAGGGACTACCAGTGATCCTTCCGTACATCACGAAGCAAGTACTTTACGCTCCAATGGCGGATTTCAAACATCTTCTGCAATACAAATCGATCAAGTTTCCTGATTTTGTCAATCAACAGTTGGGGCAGAAAACAATTGACCTTGACATAGGTTGTTGCGTGGTGATACTCGTTAAGGGTGCGTACTCTTTGGTTACTGTAAATGGGTCGGTCATGTAGGATGTGGTTTTCACAGTTTTTGTTATATTTCAGGTGTCGAAGAAACGGTGAAAGTGGATGCGTCAACAATAGCCATCAGCTGCTGGAGAGGGAAGAACAGTTTGGGTGTGATGGTGACTTCTGCGGATTGCCAAGAGCTGCTGGAGAGACTTGCCGAGAGAACACCAAAAACCGAAGGTGGTTTGGTAAATGGAAGCAATGCGGATTCGGATGGTCCTCAAGCAATGGAGACAGCTTGAAGCCCCCTCCCTCCTTGAGATTATTGTGCTCCTTTTGATGTGCTTCTTTTTTGAATATTCACATTTCCAACTTCAAATTACTTTTCATGTATAAGCTTTTGATAAAACTAATGGACAAAAAATGAAAAGCTTTCTTTATAGTTATAGGTTCCAAAATAACGTTCGATTTAGAAGGAAACTCACGATTTTAAGGAAGTTAGTCTTGCAAGTAATGTTTTACATTGGGTAAAGTTGTCTTTATACTAAAAAAAATTGGCCTATACAGGTTTCGAACCTGTGACCTTCGCGTTATTAGCACGACGCTCTAACCAACTGAGCTAATAGGCCATCTTGTCTATGGCCTTTTTAAGCTTTTATTTTTCCTACGGGATTGTTCTCTCTTGTTAGTTCTTTTGCTATGATATCTTGTGAACCGTTGAGAATTGAATACTCAAGTGGAAGATATTGAAGAAAATCAAAATTTGCTTAAGGAATCTAAAAGTTCTTCCATTTCTCTCCACAACAAACACAGACCTTATCATCTTCCTACTTTTGCTTCCTCTTTTTAAAAGAGCCATTCCAATTATCACAAGCTAATATAGTAGAATAACGTGTATATAATATTAGATTCACATTTTTTTCCAAAGTCAAAACTTTCTTCTTTCAAAATCATCACCTGCTGCTATTAGCAGTCTTGTTCTTGGTCATATCAGCAAGCTCCTCAATAAGTTTCTTCTCCTCTTTGCTCAATCTCTTAGGTATCTCCACTTGCACTCTCACCAACTGATCCCCTCTCATATTACTCTTGTTCAACACCGGAACTCCCTTTTTCGCCATCACCAATGTCGTGCCCGGTTGTGTCCCTGCTGGCACTTTCAAATCCACTGTACCATCCACTGTCGGTACTTTCAGTGTCGTCCCTAATATCGCATCGATATACGATATCTTGCACGTGTAGAGAATATTAGTATCATCCCGTTTTAATACCGGATCTGGTATAACCTCTATAACAACAAACAGATCCCCCGGTGATCCGCCTCTCTTCCCGGCATTGCCTTCTCCTCTCACTCTTAACCGGCTCCCAGAGTCCACTCCGGCTGGTACTTTGAGACTTATCCGTTTCGTCTTCCTAACTCGTCCATCTCCAGAACAAGTTCCACACGGCGTCGATATCTCTCCAGTGCCGTTACATGAAGAGCAAGTCATGACTTGTTGGAACACGCCGAGAGGAGTCCTTGCCGATGAAACCACTTGACCTTGTCCGCCACACGTGGTGCATTTGGTCGGTTTCGTTCCCGGTTTTGCACCTGAACCTTCGCAAGTACCGCAGCTCTCGAGCCTGGATATCTCTATCTCTTTCTCCATCCCGAAAACCGCTTCTTTGAAGTTCAAGATTAGTGTGTAATACTCGTCTTGACCATCAACAGCTCTGCTTCTTGAACCTCTACCCATTCCACCTCCCCCCATCCCGCCCATGCCTTCGAATAATGACTCGAATAGATCGAAGGGATTACTAAAGTCCTATAAAAGAAGTCAATAAAAAGAAATCAAACCAAGAAGTTCTCAGAGTGTTGGGTTCAAGTGTCTTTACAGAATAAATCTGTAAGCGTACCCCCATGCCTCCCATTCCACCAGCTCCTTTAAGTCCGGCCTCACCATACCTATCGTAAATAGATTTCTTTTCATCGTCTGACAAGACCTATGAGGAAAATTTTGTTTTTCGTTAACAGAAACCTCAGAAAGGCTAAACAAGTCTGGCTAGAAATTTGAACTCGAATCTAGAAACAAAGAAGAAATTGGGTTTCATTTAACCTCATATGCATTACTTATTTCTTTGAATTTCTCTTCTGCACCGGGATCCCTGTTAGCACATAAAAAACTTGTAAGCAAGATGGTGACAATATTCTATATCAGAAGTATCAATCTTGAAGGAAAACAATCGATTTCTGAGCAGTTCATGTTTCGAGTCTGTATTTCTCTAATGCCTATGAATTTTGAAGGTTCCCAATGCTAACAGAGAATAGCGTTCTTATATCGTACTTGAGTCTCAATCTTATCCCCTTGTTCTCAACATATACAACACCAATCTTCATCACATAAAACTTTTTCACTTACTTGTTCACATCCGGATGGTAATTCCTAGCCAGCTTCCGGTAAGCTGAAACAAGAGTAAGGAAGGGCGAATCAATGGCATACCAAAAAAGTACAGGTCAAAAATAAACCACACGAAACAAGAGTAAATCAATGTCATACCACTTTTAATCTCGGATTTTGTTGCATTTTTTGAAACTCCGAGGACTGAATAGTAATCCTATCATTGCACACAATCACCCATAAGCAACCAAGATGACAACAATAGTGGTCAAATATACATATTCTGGAAAGGCTAGAAAGTAGGAACACGCACTGCATCAGCTCTAACAGTGAAGCGAGATCCTCTGCGAGGATGCATAGTTCTGGACATTCCGGCCATTGACAAGAAGGGCTTGGACCCATGTGAGAACATACTCGACCTTGAAGCTCCCAAACAATTTATTTGGCTCATAGGACTGCAAGGTTATGAAAAGGTACACCTTTAGTGCAACTTGAGATATGTAACTCTTTGGAAAAAGGCGAAAACTACTCTTAATTTGTTCATCGTTGTCCAACAAGGAATACTCATAAAAGCGGTAAAACTCTCAGTCTAGAAATCAAACAATCCAGACTTAAATTAGTAATTCTTGAAAGACTAATCCAAAGATGTGCAATGTCAAAAAAATCAAAACCCTTGAAAGTCTATAGATTCAACATCATTATGCCAAGAACTTAAAGCAATCCACAGAGAGATAAACAGAAAAGAACATACTTTCGTTGGTGGGTAGAGTCGACTCTGATGGGATAATAAGCTCTCACAGAAAAATGAGGACGAATACTCCATTGAGCAACGCAAGTGTTTCCGAATTGTATAAGCGCCATTTTAGCTCAATACACACTCCCTGCAACACAATTTAAAGTAGCTTTCAACACTCGAAATCCGGCTGTCTTACTCAATAAATGAGAAGAAACAATCATGAATCCAAATGCTAAACCCATTTCTTGAACAGACCGATAAAAATAATCAATCAAGAAGCAAATGCAATACAACACACAGAGAGAAATAAACAACATCTACATTGAGGTTGAAATTTAAACACATACTTCAGATCCTAAGCAGAACCAAACTAAAAAATCTCGGTTTATTCATCGACTAAACCAAAAAAGGTAAAATCATTTCTAAGGAAATTCTAAGTGAAGTTTCTGGGTCGATTACATACGCCGCAAAACTGCCTCACCGGAGTCAGAGAAATCAAAGAAGACAGCGTAAAACTCGAATCGTAGAAGGAAAAATGAAAAACCTAAAAGAGAGAAGAGAGAGAGATTGGTTCTATAGTGGAGAAGGTGAAGAATCGTACCGGAATCAATGGCCGACGGGAGAAGGAAGAGCTCTCTGCTGTGAGAGAGAGATAAGAAAAATAAAAAAACAGAGAGAAGAAAGAAAGGCAAGGAGGTCGCTAGAAGAACGTCGTCCTTTTCTTTTATTATTTGTTTATTGCTGCAAAAGAAAAATATTAGGTGGGGAAATAAAAAAGAGAATCTTTGAAGGGAATCTAAATGGGCTATTTGGGTAACTGCTATTGAGCCCTATGGCCCATTATTTTAATATAAACAAAATGTATCTCCAAATGAAGAAAATAGTTTGTACGTTTTATTAGTCTTTTAATTTTCTTATACACATGTCAAGAAGGTTGAAAACTGGATCCTTTTTTCTATATTACAAAGTTATTACAATCTCTAATGATTGATGATAATAATAATAATTAGGAGGATGTTGATATATAAAATTCTACCAACACTTGATCCATTTTTTCAACTTTCTCATTTCTTCCTTCTTCTTTTTGAAGTCATCTTCGTTCGTTTTTATTTTTCTTTGCATCAACTTTTTCATCAGCTTTCAGCTGACTTTCTCGACATTCTTCTGTACAGAAGGGAGTGTCCCTGTATTTTTTATGAGACAATAATACAATGAGTTTTTAACAAAAATTATTGTAAAACTACTAAGGCAAAAGAACAAAAATACTTACTTATACATGTAGATGTCATCAAGCTTTGGATATATCTTTTTCTCGCAGTAGCCACATTGATTTGTGAAATAGCTTATTTGTTGTACATTTGATACTGATTGATAAGCCATGTTTTTAATAATAATACCTTACAAATTCTTTGACTGAAGTTAAGAGGAAGATGTTTCTCTCATGAAATTGCGTATATATATATACCAAAACAAAGTTATGAGGTATATCATTTTACTTTGACCAAAAAAGAAGTACATCATTTTTCAATCTTATCCAATGGAATCATATTGTGTTTGTCTCTATATAGATTTTTTCCCATAAAAAGGTAAAACAGTTTAAGTCAATTAAATATTTTATTTGGAAGGAAATTAAAAGTATTAATAAGGTATTCTCAGATATTACAAAAATAAAAGTTTATCCATCCAATTATTAATACCATATACTTTTAAATTTTGACTAACTCCAATAACTTATTACATAAGTATTTTCTTTTGTTATTTTTATTAAGAAAATCTCTTAGTTTTTAAAATTACTTTACCAAAAGCCCCTAGAATAGAACAACAGAGAATAAAAGTAACTAAGACAAATAAATACACTCAAATGTAACAACTCGGATTCACAAGAAGATGCTTGGAAACTGACATTTCACAGCTTTTTTTCTTTTATAGAATTTGGACAGATAAATGATGATACTGATGGAACCAGACAGAGATCTAAACAGAACGATACAAGGTTCTTGTTCTTAGGAAAGATTTATCAACAAGAACAGCCTCCTCCTTGTTGATCACCTTGGGATGAATTTGAGGTTGGTTTAAGGTTTACATCAACCATATCCTCAGTTTTGGTATTCGAGTATGATTCCATTCCTGGTAATGCCGCAGCTATTTTGCGAAACAAAGGCTTAATATTGAATCCTGCTTTCGCGCTTGTCTCAATGAATATAACTCCGTATTCACGACCTTTACTATCTCCTTCTTCAATTGAAACTTGCCTAAGACCATTTGTCACAAAGACACACAACAAAGAACATTTACATAAACCGATCGTATATCATTTGTGTTGATGCTGAAATGTGTACCTCTTTTCGACAAGATCGGTCTTGTTACCAACAAGAACAATGATAACATCACCGGCTCTTTCAGTGCGGACTTCTTCAATCCACTTGGAGGTGTTAAGAAAGGAAAGCCTATTGGCAACATCATAAACAACAACAGCAACAGAAGAATCTCTGATGTAACTTGGGATCAAACTTCTGAATCTTTCTTGTCCTGCTGTATCCCTGCAAAGGAAATACATAATCTATATTTAACTTTTCTCATTGCCTAAAAACCGGAGCTAGAGATTGATTATGGAAGAAAGATCGATTTCTAACCATAGCTGGAGACGAACAGTTCGATCTTCAAGGTACATTGTTTTCGATAGGAAATCAATTCCAATGGTAGCCTGTGAATAAATGTAATTTAGAAGAAAGAAACAATTACATTTTACATTGTGCCTATACAATCAAAGTGGTATGGAAGGAGATAGATTTGATCGACGAATCATGAGATCAAGTGATTGATAAGGTATAACAATGGATGATCAAAAGCAGAAAATGAATAAGGTGGGAAGCAAATCATATTTTAAGGAAATGATTTAGAGATTGGTGTAACCTGGTAGGTAGTGTCAAACTTGTCATACATGAAACGAGTGATGATGCTTGTTTTTCCCACAGATTGATCTCCTAAGAACACCAATTTGTACTTTGCCAGAGGCGACACCGACGCCATCTCTTCCCCGCTAAAGATCAGACAGATTCACAAAAGTTCTTCTTCCCTTCTCGGAGATACACACACAAACAAACAAACAAACAAACAAACGCAGAGAAGGTGGAAAGAAGAAGAAGAACTCCTATTTTTGGAATGTAAAGAAACCGCCAAGCACGTCCACGATGGACTAGGACGGCTTCTCAAATACCCATTTTACCCTTTCTCTAATTTTCGATTAATATAAGCTTTTCCACATTGTTCTACACTTTAACAAAAGAACAGGAACATAAGGTAATAAGACCACACAAACCCCACTTTTGGTTTTTAAAACTACAGGATCCTAAACATGAACATTTAGACCAATGAAATGCTGCTCTCACCGCCGGGAGGTCTCCTCGTGCCGCCATAGTACTCCCGATATTCTGACTTCCCGTCTGCAAATATATTGTTTCCACTCATCTCCCGCAGTTTAGCTGAGCTATGCGTCTTCTCTGAATAACCAAGTGGGATTTTATCACATCTGAATATACCATTGCTTGTGAGTTCCTGATTCTTCGGGTTGTGTATCTTCTTTGATGACTTCACAACATTTTCTTCACTAAACATTCTGTTTCCACTTTGCCCCTGTTGATACAAATATTTGAGATAAGTCAGTTTTTTTCTTCTAGTCATCCCAACTAATATCACACACACTACTAACATTTGAGACCTTAAAAGATTCTCGCAAGTTCCTAGTTGCAGATTCCTCCATGTTTTTGTTTCCTTTAACTTCTTCTTGTACGAAGCGGTGAGGCAGGCTTTCAGCAGGAGATACAAAGATGTCATGACCACTGGTTGCTTTGCTCTCGGCATCCCATATCTGTTTCTTCTTACTCTTAGAACCTGCTTCGGTTTCTACAGTCCTGCTAAACTCCTTAAAGTGGTTGGTTTCTTAGGAGTCGCATTCTCTTCGCCACTGAAAGAGATCTGGCTATGCTGCAAAACCAGCAAGCAAACCATTAACATTTTATCAAAATTATCATCCACTGAATCCTTTTAAAAGAGTACCTGATCCTGAATAGTCTTGTGATATGGAACATTGTTACCATTATCTGAGAAAATGTCACTAACAGTCATCTCTTTTAGCTTGTGCCCGGAACAGTATCGATTCTAAAGCAGAGGATTTAAACCTAAATTCCTACGAATCCCTAGGGGAAATGGATGAAGAGAATCAGTAGAAAACATCTGAATGAAACCGTGATTGGGCGGAGAAATTCAGAACGGAATCGGAATTGGAAATCGAAAAAAAACCACACTCAACGGCGGAGAACGAACCTGGTTAGCGGCGGAGGCCGGAGGAAGGATGTGAGACCAAGAGAGAAGATCTTGCTCCTATACAACATCGATATCCATGGCGATTTCTTCAAACTCCAAATCTGTATGATTTTTTGTGTTTAATTTGACTGGGCTAAAATGTTGGTTTGGCCCAGATGATTTAAAAAAGCCCATACAAAATATTTATTTTTGGGCTCTAAAAAACACGGTTCGAACCCGGTTTGGACGCGGTTAGCGCGCAAATCGAGGTCGATTTATGTCGGTTATCATGGTATAACGGGATCCGTTTTCCGTTCAAACGGGTTCCGTTTGGGTTGACCCGTGTCCGTTTTGCGTTGACCCGCGTACGACACGTGTCATTTTTTTTTTTAACCCTAAACCCGCCGGGGAAAAAAGCAGAATTCGCCGGAGATTTTATAATCGAATCCCTGAGAACTTCCGATGTATTCATCTCTTCAATCGAATCCAAGCTCTCGTTTTTATCTCAACCCATGTAAATCAATGCTAACCCAATATCCAATCTTCCATTTCCCACGATTTTCTCCGAGAAAATCCTCAGATTTCGCCGGAAAAATCTCTGAGAACTTCCGTTGATTTCGAGCAAGAAGGAGTTTCGAAAGAGGAGCTCCTCGTCGTGCCCAGTAACGGAACTCGTCTCTCGATTTTGATTAAAAGGTCTGGCAGAGTTTCTAGATACTTCCTTAAAGGTGATTCATTGGAGTTGGTATGTGTTGATGAAGATGTTGTTGATGATGACGATGATGATTCGACGTCGTTTTCAGCTCTTGGCCTTGACGATGGATTCTTCCGGAGATTGATAAGAGTTACATCTTCGGCTGCAAAAGACTTTTTCATACCGAAACAAGTCAATCAAAACTATATAAGTTATGTGAAATGGAAGTTATTGCACAGAGTTTTTAGCTCTGCTCTTCAAGTTCTTGCCACTCAGGTGAATCTAGAATTTGAAAATTGGAGTTCTATTACAAAACTGAGTTCAATGTTTTGCTGATTTTGTCAAGAAATGTTTGGTTTTTGTGTTGGCTGTAGGCGATGTTTCGAGCTATAGGAATTGGATAATCTCGGTCACTTGCTTCATCTGCTGCTTTTAATTGGATACTTAAAGATGGACTTGGACGGTTAAGTAGATGTATATACACTGCAAGTCTTGCTTCTGCTTTTGACACAAATTTGAAGGTAATATCGATTTGTAGTTTAGTATCCACTTCTTGAATCTTTTTGTTACTAACACTCTTTGGAACGGCAGAGAGTTAGGTTCTCGACGTCTGTACTCTTTAGTCTAAGCACTGGAGTTGAGTTAATGACTCCAGTATTCCCTCAATACTTCCTTCTGTTAGCTTCCGTTGCCAACATCGCTAAACAGATTAGCCTGTCATGCTACTTAGCAACCGGTGTAAGGTTTCGTATTCGTGATTTTTCCTTGTGAATGTTAGTGTTTTTATGCTTGACATTCGATGTTTCCACATTTGCAGTCAGCTGTACATCAAAGCTTTGCTGTAGCCGATAACCTCGGTGAAGTTTCTGCAAAGGCACAGGTTTCTGAAACAACCCTTTTTCTTTTGTTTGTTTTCATCATGCACATGCTCTGATTTTTATTTGTTAATTGTCAGATTCAAACCGTGTGTTTCGATAACCTTGGTCTCCTACTCGCCGTTCTTCTAAATATGCTATTCCGAAACAACCAAAGGTTTGATGATTCTAGTACTGTTGAGTTATTTCATTTGGGAGATTGTTGCAGAATGATCTGACTTGTTAATATGTTAGACTGCTGGCAGTTCTACCGTTTGTTCTATATCCGATATTCTCAGCGATTGATCTCCTTGGCATTTATAAAGGGCTCAAACTTTAACCAAGGTTAACAGATTGGAGGAATATTGGTATTTTCGGATCGATGGATTTCGGGTGGGGTGAACCGATTAGTATCATCCCCGTGGTCCAGGATGAGACGGCTAGGGCGGTTAATATGTTTATGAAACCGTCTAGGTTGGAGCCGGAAATGGTTGGAGGGGTTCAAGTTATGGTTACATTACCAACAACTGCTATGGTTAAGTTCAAAGAAGAGATGGAAACTCTACTATATTGAAAGCTTTATAACAATTCTTTCTTTTGATTTGGACATCTTAATAAAACAAGACCAATAAGAATAATACATTTCAATGTTGAAGTTGAAACCCTTCCTAGTTTTTATTTGGTTTCATTTTTTTAGTTTTTATGTTCACATCGTTGGTTTTCATTTTTCCACAATATGTTCTATTTGAAAACTAAAGGATCCTTAACATGAACATATTAAAGAGTGCGCGTCATTTAGACCAAGGAAATGGTACTCTCACCGCCGGGAGGTCTCCTTGTGCGGCTGTAGTAATCCCGATATTCTGACTTCCCGTCTGCAAATATATTGTTTCCACTCATCTCCCGCAGTTTAGCTGAGCTATGCATCTTCTCTGAATAACCAGGTGGGATTTTATCACATTTGAATATGCCATTGCTTGTTAGTTCCTGATTCTTCAGGTTGTGTATCTTCTTTGATGACTTTACAACATTTTCTTCACTAAACATTCTGTTTCCACTTTGCCCCTGCTGAAGAGATATTTGAAATAAGTCAGTCGTTTTCTTTCTAGTCATCCCAACTAATATCACACTACTAACATTTGAGACCTTAAAAGATTCTCGCAAGTTCCTTGTTGCAGATTCCTCTGTGTTCTTGTTTCCTTTGACTTCTTGTTGTGTTGTAGCTATGAAGCGGCAAGGTTTGCTTTCATGAGGAGGAGGAGCTGCAAAGATGTCATGACCACTGGTTGATTTGCTCTTGGCATCCGACATCTGTTTCTTCTTACTCTTAGAACCTGCTTCGGTTTCTACAGTCCTGCTAAACTCCTTTTGCTTAGCAGCCTCGGTTAAAGTGGCTGGTTTCTTAGGAGTCACATTCTCTTCGCCACTGAAAGAGATCTGGCTATGCTGCAAAACCAGCAAGTAAACCATTAACATTTTATCAAAATTATCATCCACTGAATCGTTTTAAAAGAGTACCTGATCCTGATGGTAATGGTTAATAGTCTTGTGAATTGTTTCATCATTACCAGTATCAGAGAAAATGTCACTACCAGACATCTCTTTTAGCTTGTGCCCAGAACAGTTCTTCCTGTATGAAACACTGTAAACAAAAAGAAGAGACTTTGGAGCATGACAATCGATTCTAAAGCAGGATTAAACCTAATTCTTACGAATCCCTAAAATATTAGGCCAAAATTGATGAAGAGATTTAGTAGAAATCCACTATTTTCACAAGTGAAAATGTTACTTCTTATTAAGCGATTCGGCTTCCGCGTTGGTGATCTTACAGCCACCGAGCATTTCGCTGATTCGATCAGACGGCTGAAAACGGAAGAAAATCAGAACGTGAATCGAAACAGAATCAGACTGTTTTAAATCGACGGCGGAGAACGAACCTGGTTAGAGCGGTTAGCGGCGGAGGAGGAAGAGAAGGGAGGAAGGAAATGGGACCAAGAGAGAAGATCGGCGGTGGAGTGATGAGGATTGCTACTCAATTGCATCTTTCTTCTCTCCTCTTCCATTTCTCTTTCGTTCATCAAATGATATCTAAATTCTTCTCAAGTCTCTAAATATATAACCAAAAAAATATTTTTTTTTTAGTTCTAATTGTTTTTCCCACCAGTCCACCACATAGCTCGACTCTTTGATCCTCCACTCACCAACACAGTCTTCTCCAATGTCGACTCACACCTCCATATTCAAGAACCCAATCGGCTCAGGTCTCGTCTATGTGACGTTTAGGTACTGTAACACATGGAAGATTACGTCTAGAATATGTGCCTTGGCTAAACTAAATGATACAGAGGCTCTGCCTTATCATCCTCATCAGTAGATACTTCACTGTAATATCTTTAAAACCCTCCAGAATATGGTTATAACCGATCTTGCCACCATTCTTGTTCAGTCCGGTGTTCCTGTTATTAGACTAGCTGCAGGAGAACCTGATCAACACAAGATTGTGCTTCTTTTTAAAAACAACTAAGGTAGTATATACAAAGTTGTTACTAAAGGATTATTGATACACGAAAAGAGGATTGGAACCTTTGTTGTCTCCGTTTCTTTAGATAATAGAGATTTTACATCGGTTATTCCACTTATTTAGGTTGTATATGAAGTTTTAAGAAATTAATTGATAAAACATAGAAACGATGCTAATATACCATGAAAGAAAGTTTAGAATACATTAATATATATGTAGGACGTCGTTAGAAATTAAAAAAAAAACAGAAAAGAGTATAAACTTCAATTTATAGAACATTTACCAAAAAACTCTATATTATCGTAGGTGTTAACCCACTGGTTTTGAAAAAAATCCAAAAAAATGACAATCTTGTTTTAATGCATAGTTGCATCGTTCACATAAATAGGATGATGGTCAAAGATGTTTTAAACCTTTGTTGTCTCCGTTTCTTTAGAAACGATGCCCATGTACTATGGAATAAGTTAAGAATACATTAATATAAGTTTAGAATGTGGTTAATTTTTTTTTAAAAACAGTAAAGAGTGTAAACTTCAGTTTATAAAGCATTTACCAAAAAATTCTATATTTTCGTACGGGTTAACTTACTGATTTTGAGAAAAATTCAAAAAAAAATGAAAATCTTGTTATAATGCATAGTTGCATCGTTCAAATAAATAGGATGATGGTCAAAGAGGTTTGGAACCTTTGTTGTCTCCGTTTCTCTAGATACTAGAGATTTTATAGCGTTTAGTCCACTTATTTAAGCCGTATAAGAAGTTTTAATAAATTGGATGTTAAAAATAGATACAATGCCTTTGTACCATGAAAGTAAGTTTAGCGTACATTAATATAAATGCAAAATGTGGTTTGAAATTTTTAAAGAACACTAAAGAGTATAAACTTCAGTAGAGAGAGCATTTACCAAGAAACTCTATATTTTCGTAGGGNAATCTTGTTTTAATGCATAGTTGCGTCATTCACTTACAAAGGATGATGGTCAAAGAGGTTTGGAACCTTTGTTGTCTTCGTTTCTCTAGATACTAGAGATTTTATAGCGATTAGTCCACTTATTTAAGCCGTATAAGAAGTTTTAATAAATTGGTTGTTAA
>OVAN01005334.1:0-23721 GCA_900406275.1 Anastatica hierochuntica | reverse complement strand
TATATATATATATATATATATATATATATATATATATATGTTATGTTATGGTTTATTTGTTTTCTTGTGATTGGCCTTATGAAATTGTATTTTCGTTTACTTTGCAGGTCAAGTTTACCACAGAAGAGCAAAGGAAAATCATGGACCGTAAACACAACATTTATAACATGTTCTTCATTGCCCATGTCAATCATGGTATTAATTTGATCTCCTCTTAGTTTGGCTATTATCGTTTGTTAATGGTACATGATACATAACATCATCCGTTACATTTTTCTGTCAGTAACCATGCCCATCATTATTAGTCTGATCTTTTGTTTTGTTATAATAGTTTGTTAATGTTGATATGTGAGCCTTACACTTATGTTTAATGCAGTGTGTTTGTGGCTTTCATAAAATTTTACACTAAGCGCAAGTATTAACTTCTTAAACACTACAAAAAATTGGCATATTCATAACACCCGAAGAACGCTATATATCGTTTTTATAGCGTTGTAGTAAGCGTTCTATCTACGTCCGTTATAATAAGTCGGACACTTTTTATAGCGGTTTTTTAGTTTTGCTATTATATTTTTGTATAAAATAGAGTTTATTTTTATGCAATTAAATATTTTTTAATAGCGTTTTAAAATTTTTATTTATAGCATTATTATAAATTTTCTTTTATTATTATGTTTTATACGAATTTTGAACAATATTATTATAATTCTGAATTTCGTAGATATACATTAAAATTAAAAATAGTTTACATTATAATATGATTACAATAAAAACCAAAAATTCTGAAGAAGAAAAAAATTACTTAAAAAACTACATAATTATATTTAGTTGATCGTAATTAACAAAATTTATATCATATAAAAACCCTAATCTAATCCATCGCCACACCATCACCATCAGTCTCCGTAGAGCCAATCTTCGATATATTCGACTCCATCCCCATATCTATCCCCTTCGACATCTACTCAAATCCTTCAAGCTCCATGGCACAAAATTTAGAGATCTTCTGCATCCCTTTTGCAGTTTTTGATTCATTTTAACCAAATTTTTCTCTGTTTTGTGTACCTGAAAGTCAGTCCTCCCACAACCGCGGATCAGTACAGCATCTCCGGTAAAAGCCATTCTTGGTTGGGGTTGATCGGCTTCCTCTCCGGTCACATATGTAACACAACCAGCAAAATCACATTGATCAATCAAAGTAAACGATTTCAAGTTTCCACAGAACAATGTGATCACAAACCAAAAAACTATTCTCAAACATAAATAAACTCACTTTGCTGGATTTGCATATCTTCTTGAACGGAACAAAAACTTGTTCGTATTCCTTTATCAAATCTTGTTTATACATCGACACAATACTTTCTTCCAATTCCTCTACCGAAATCTTCGATCCAGCTTCAAAATCAACCACAAGTTACAGTAAAAATGGAATCACAAGTTACAGAGTATCAAACTTACAAGGCGATGGGATACTGGAGACGATAGGCATGACGTGAACTAGAACTAACCGATCAATTTCGGGGAGGAAAATTTCGACGGCCCAGCGAAAAGCGCGACGGCTAGCAGCTCTTCCTACGGCGTCATCAATGGAATCTTTAACGGCGACGGCTATCATAGAATACGACGGAGCTCCGCCGATCGATTCGAAGAACTTGTGCGACATCTACCACCATGAAGCTCCTTTCTCAAATGAAAAAATTATAACGAACAACCCATTGTTCCGATTCTTCTTTCTCTTTTGTTATTTGATATCTCAATATTAAGTTAAGAAAGGAAACAAATGAAAGAAGTGTGAGAAAAAGAGAAGATCGATTCTTATCCATTTGATCGTTTTAATTAAGGGTTCATATTAAATTTGGAGTGATCTTTGTCCTTCTCTTTTAACCAATGAGATTTTAGTTTTTATTTATTTTATATTTAAATGCAATATCAATTGCAAACCTATTATATTTTGAATTTTTATTTTATGATGAAGTTTAATAAAAATTAACAATTTAAAATTATAAAATTTTATAAATACTTTAGTTATAGAATTTTTAGTAAATTTTTGTAAAGTTAAATGTTTATGATTTAGGGATTAATTGAATATTTATAAAGGGTTTATAAGTTAGTTTAATGTTAGGGATTAAGCTTTGAAAAATATATTTGGAATTTATAATTTTTATAAAATGTAAGTATTAATAATTAAACATATAATTATCATAAGTATGTTTAAAATTTGGTGTTGAAAAATATTAAATTTGGTGTCTAGATTTATGTTTTAGGGGTATATAGTTTAGAGTTTAGGGTATACGGTTTAGAGTTCAGGGTATATAGTTTAGATTTAGACTTTAAAGTTTAAGACATATAGTTTAGGTTTAAAGTTTACAGTCTAGGTTTAGAGTATAGGGTTTTGGGTATATGGTTTAGGGTTTAGGTAATTTAGGGTTTAGGGTTTCAAGTATATAGTTTTATATAGGTTAGGTTTAGAGTTTAGGGTTTGGGAAAAATGAAATTTAGGCATAACAATTTTAAAATGCTATCATAGAAAACAAATTTTGCCAAAACAAAAAATTGCCTAAGTGTTTGACGCCCATTAATTTTTGGTTCCAAAAGTGAAATTTTATTCCCGCTAAATGAAATTTAGGCATAGCATTTTTAAATTGCTATAATAGAAGACAAAATTTCGCCAAAACGAAAAATGCCTTAGTGTTTGGCGCCCATTACACTACTTTGACTCTAAAAGTGAAATTTCATTCGCGCCTAACCTATCCATAGCGTTTTAGACAAAAATTGTGCTAACTAAACTACGCGTATCAAAAGTGTGACAAGGTTTTAAATTGGCAAATTAAACATAGAGTTTGATTTTTTCAAACGCTATAGAAAACTGAAAGATACATCAACCATAGCATAAAGGCATAAAACGATATCTTATACTACTATAAATACGCCAATTTCCTGTAGTGAAATGATAGGGAAATGTATACTTACAGACTCACTTGTTGTTGCAGGTATCTGTTGTGTTCATATTTTTATTCATATTTAGTGTCATTTAATACATGTTTTTATTGAGTTTATGATATAAATAATGCATTTTAGTGTCAAAGTCCACCTAATTTAAAAATCGAGTCTAATTTAGTATTACTGGCATTTTATATTGCATTTCTTTGTGTTTGTAGGAATGAATATTTATCAAAAGAATGAAGAGCTTGGAGCAATTGATATTATGGGATCATATTAACTGCTGCAAGTTCTAACGAGTTGAGAAAAAGATGATTATCGATGAGATAATAGAAGAATAGAAGAATGCAACACATTCTTATTTGGTGGAAATGAAACTATTACAGCACGTTCTTCATTGACGTGGACTACAATTTTATTTAGCTTGAACCAAAACGTATTAATTTTTGCATGATCCAAAAATGTATAATACAATCACATTGATTGTTCCTGAATGTAATGAATCTAATTTCCTTTCTCCATTGTATATATCGATAATAAAACAATAACCGTGTAAAGAGAAAACCAAATGAAATGATAAAAGAGGAGATAAATTTCCTAACTTAGATACTATGTTAACTTATAAGATAAAATTTACGAAATATAATCATGTCTGTTAAGTCACAAACCATCATCTAGTTTTTTCTGAATTATGCTGATTGGTTACTCTTTTTTACTGCATTTTAGACCTATGCATTTCAGCACATATAATCCAACTACTTTCACCACGCCAACAAATTGGATTGAGTCTCATACATTCATGGCCCAAAGAATAAAAAAGAACATCTCATGTATCAATCAATTATCGTTAGAATTTTTTTTTTTTGTCGTCAAAATTCATTTATTAAGCTTTCGGACCATCACTCATTTCTAAGGGGAATAAAGCAACTGTGATTCTTATATGGTTAACAATTACATTTTTTAACCTGTCCATTTTGGCAAGATTGTCTGGAGTAACATTCAAATTTTTAGAAATATAATAAATATGAAATAAAACGAAAACACTTCTTAATGATTGGAAGTCTTCTAATTTTGATGCAAATGTTGGTCATTTCTTTAGGTTAGACACCATATGAAGATTTTATCAAGATGTGTTATATCAAATATCCAGATTAAAAGTTGGACTGGTTGATTACTATGTTGCCTTTAATGAACTATTTGATTAATAAAAAAAATTATTAATAAATTTATTTTTTACTTTTTAAACAAAAACGAAAATAATAAATAATAAAACAAAATTAATAAATAAAATACTCAAAAATTATCTATCTTAAAAATCTTAGTTATCCTTAATGAGTTATTTAATATATTTGATATATTTGATTTTTTTAATAATAAAGAATATATATATATATATATATATAATAAATCNNNAAATTAATGTTACTCAATAAATCAATTATACATTTTATATAAAATTTATTATATTTAAATAATTATTAAGATATTGTATATTTTGATTTACTAGAAAAAAATCATACAAAGTTATGTACTAATAAAGTGTCATATCTTCTACTTTTTGATAACTATACAGAAAATAAATTTACTAAATAATGAATCGACATTTGCAGTTATGAATAAAAAAATTTAAAATTTTTTGGTATTTGTCAACATCTGTAAAATATTCAATCTTACGCAAGACATGCTAAATGGAGTAGTATGGTATTTGTCATTATATTTTTCGCGGGGTGAAATTTTAAAATCCGTAAAATATTTTTTTAGTTGCTGGATATGCCAAATAGAATAAGCACTACTCTATTTTAAAATTCATATAATAATGTATTGTCTAAATAAAAATTACATAGTTAAAATTTTGAAAATTCAAAAAATTTAAGATATCATTTTTTAAACCTGATTCTATTAAAATAAACTGGAACCAAAGAGAGTTTAAGTTTAAACATCAAAACAAAGGAAAACAAACCACATAAGCTCCTAAACAAATACAGAAAAGCTTGCGACTTTGGTCCAACTAAGATATCATATCAGTTGAAAATTTTGAAAGTCGAAAGTTTCAATATGTTAAATCTAAAATCTACAAAAGTTTAATGTCCGCATATTATGCGGGCCAACTAACTAGTATCAAATATATATCAAAAGTATTATGTGGTGATATATGTTGTCATTTAAAGATTTGACTTGTGTAAATTATAGGGTTAAAAAAAAAAAGACTAAGAGGGGCAATGGTTGCACCACCTCTGTTTCCATCTCACGAAGTCAGAGTTCGAACCATGTACCTGCCTTTAATGAGAAAAACTATTCTACGGATGACCAAAAAAACTTGTGTAAAATAATAGTTTTAAGGTTCGGGCCTAGTTGGGATTTACGGTTTATTTTATCTTCGCAAGGCCCAAATTGTAGATTTATAAGACTTTTAAGTTGCAAATGTTGTGGTCTTCTCCGATATTACCAATTTCATTTCGAGAACAGATTAAAAAAGGCCGTGAAAGAAATTTCGAAATAAACTTTAGAAAGAAAATGGTAAACATAAAAAGTGAAAAAGTTGGTTTGTGGTCATGTGCATAAAGGTTGAACTTTTTAAGGACTATTTTGTCTCATATTTTGTGGCGACATTTTTTTATTGGTAAGTGGTTGGTTTGATTAATCCATGAAGTCGTATGCTAGTGCATATGTCCTTCCTGGATCCATGTGAGTCCGTATGTCTAAACTTATATATTATATATACTCATGCATCTATGATATTTAATAGGTATATTTGTCTACTTTTATCTTCTAGTTTGAATGCCATATATGATGATGATGATTTTAATGGCATACCAAAAACAAATTTAACCGAGGGAAACCAATCTCTCCTATTGCAAGCAAATGCCTTTCATTGTCATTGTAATGTTAGAGTATGGATATGTGTAAAAGAGCTAACAATAATTTGAGATGGATAAAAGTAGGATTGAACAAATTAACTAGAACCAAAAAACTGAAATTAATCGGAAAAAAATTTAAATAATTGAATGGTTCTACTTTCGAAAATCTAAGGAATGGAAACCATTAATATATTCCGAGTGATCGAAAAACCGAAAATATATAAAAATACCAAGAATGTTTTTTTTTAAAAGTATCTAAAATATCCGAAATATCCAAATGATTACCTTTTAAATCCAAACCGAACCGAAAACCTCTCCGTTCCAATACAGTTCCAAAATTAAAAAATCGAATTAACCGAAAACCGAACCGAACTGAAAGATTAAATGCTCATCTCTACGCAAAACAATCATATAAACAAAATTAACCACTAACATTGGTAGTTCAAGAAAACTATATAAATGTTTATAAATTATGAGTCTGCTGAAAGAGATGAGTTACATTCTAAACTAGAGTTTTCAAAATTTTCATGCTAAAACATACTCTCAAATCATTTTTCTTTGTAACCCTATCCTTCAAATTTGGTGAAAAATCTCCATTTTTCATACTTTCTACAATTCTAATATACTTACCCTCTTCAAAAGATAAATTTGCATTAATCCATATTAAATGCAGAGTGATCTTTTGTGTCCAAACAAACACTATTACAAGGGTACTTGAAGACTATTTAGAGAGGTCCTAAAAACATTATAACGAGGTTGAAAGTTATCCGACACATTTGTTGTCACATGTCATCCTTATTTGCCAAAATTTTCATATGTGCCAATCCTATGAACCCATTCGAAAGGTCCCCCAGAGGGAAGAAGCTATATAAGAGAATTGACTCCAAAAGACAAGCACCACATGAATCGGTGACAAAAAGCACCCTTAATTATTTTCTTGTTCCGATAATCACGACCGTCCAATTATTTCACATCACAAAGACTTGTGATTAAGAATAATTCATACAAAATTTTAAAAAAACTTTCTAACCCGTCTTTTAAAATTTACTCACCAAACCGATTAATTTCTGCTATTAGTTTTGACGATAACCATCCTATTACATTTTTAGCTAAACTTAATAATTATTATATTGAACTTTTATTTTAAAATTGTTGACTCATAAATTAGACGAAAATTATTAATATCGATTAAATATACTCTTTCTATTTCACAATGATATATATATATATAGGACTTTTCACATATATTAAAAAAATATTAATGTCTTAACTATAATTTTCTTGACTTTTGTATAATTTTTTTCTTCTAGAATTTGAAATAAATAATTTTAATCAAATTTCTTCATTTTACAATTATTATAGTTAACTATTAAAAAATGCGTAGAAAACTTATAAAATTAACATTATACATTTATTATAGCTTTACAAAAATTAAAAAAATTAAATAGTTTTGAATGAAAGTTACAATTTTTAGCTTTTAAAAATGAAAAATTAGCTATAGTTAAATTTTGTTTAATCTTTACTTTATTTTTGAAAATCAATCATTATAATAAAGTGTTTCAGCGAAAAAAAAAGTTAAAGTGTAATATTATTTTTTCTAAAATAGAGTAACCTTAAAATGGTGTTTGATTTTTTGGATGCAGAATTAGGCACCAGGCCTTCTTATATTTGGAGAAGCATTAACGTAGGGAAGATCATACTCAAACAAGGTCTAAGACTAATGGTAGGAACAGGAGAGTCATTGAGAGTTTGGACGACACCTTGGATTTTTGATCCAACTGTTCAAGGGCTTATCACAGGTATGAGACCTCCTTTAATGAAATGAAACAGATCATCATAGATCTAGAACTGAAAGTGAGCAACCTGATAGATCCAAGATCAAGAATATGGGATCTTGTATCCTTGATGAACTTTTCTTCCCTGCAGACATTGAACTCATCAACAAAATCAAGCATGTAATCAACAAAGAAGATTACCAGATTTGGAGGCATAACAAATCAGGTAATTATACAGTAAAGTATGGGTACTGGCTAGCACATTCCTTGGAAAAAAGTGATCTGATCCATGAAGCAAATATGAAGCCTTCTCTGAATGATCTGAAAAAGAGATGTGGAAGCTGCACACAAGTCCTAAAATCCAAAATTTCGTGTGGAAATCAGTCAATGGTGCCTTAGCGGTGTCGGATACTTTAAACTCCATAGGCTTGCATATGGATAATAGATGCCAGGTTTGTGGAATGGAAGGTGAATCAATTAACCATGTCCTCTTTACTTGCTCTCTAGCTAGACTGGTTTGGGTACTCTCAGGATTTCCTTGGCCAATGGGTGGTTTTGATAATTCCTCCTTATATGCCAACATATGTTCCATCATTCAGATTTCAAAGAAACATTCAGCTCCAATGGAAGATAGAAGACATTTTCCATGGATACTCTGTATTTATGGAAAAATCGGAATGCCTTGGTGATAGAAGGTAAAAGTTTTCAGGTGGGGGAAGCTATCAAGAAAATCAAAGAGGAGGCAGAAATGTGGTTCACGGCAAAAAATCTTCTCAGAAAAGATAAGGAGAAGCTAAAGAGGAGTTGTAATGACCCTCAATAAGAATTAAGAAACGGACGAGATCCGATTAGTGGCCGAAGAAGGATAATAGCCGAGAAGACGAACCAAAGAAGGTTTTGGTGAACGGTTTACATATTGATGATTGAATAAGTATGGGTAAGCCCGTGAACGGCTCTAGCATGAGAGAATTGTGCGGGAATCGAATGGTCGAGATGAGCATTATCGGGAAGTTCCTTAGTTAGCAAGAAGATCGAGAATGGAAGAAGAAATGTTGCATAAGAGGAATCCAAGTCCATAGGACTTAGCCAAGTAGTCATGGTCGGGACACATGCTAAATTGGTCGAGAGATTAGATTCTCAAGACAGTTTGAAGAGGCTTACGGAATGCTGCTAAAGAATGTCCGTAAGATTTGCCGAGTGATTGGCCAGATGGTGTGAAATGGAAGCCTAGTTCAGCTGAGCTACTTGAGAAGAATAAATAATTTGAATTTGGATACACTGAGAAACTGATGGCACGGGAAGGTTCCTCGAGAAATTTCGTGAATCTGAAATGCCAACGGTTCGGCTTAAAATTCCCTATACGGGTGAGAAAATTGATCGGGAAATTATTCTTAAGTTGTGAGGGACAAATGCTTTTGAGAATAATTTATAAATATTTTTGAAAAGAGAAATAATATTTGGTTGAAGAAATAATTTTTCCGACAGTCCGGATTATTTTTGGTATGACTGGAACCGAGCATATATTATTTCGGTATGTCTAGATAAGTTTGAAAGCCGAAGCAAGCAGACTAAGTAACTAGGTGGCACAACTAAGAAGTGCCATGGAATGGGTGAGTCATCACCACCAACTATTTTCTTATTGGTCAAGGTGGGCGGCCACCTCCTTTCTCCACTCCAACCTCATGTCCATCCCCTTTCTATATAAAGCCCCTCTCGTCCTTTTAGTTATTATCAACTTAGTAAGTTTTTTGGAATCTAACAATCTAGCAAGACAAAAGGTAAGTCCTAAACCTAATTTTAATTTATAGTTTAGTTTTTCAATATTAGATTAGAATTAAATCCTTAGATTAAGTAACTTAAATATTTTCGATAATTCGAACGTCCAAAATCTAAATCTTTAAGTTATTTTGTTAGAAGTTCAAGGAAACCAATCACAAAGTAGAAGCGAATAGAACCAAGAAAGGGCAAGCCATTATAAAGCTAAACCATTCAAAATTTCAGGTGAGTCTCGGTTATAGGATGGATAGTTAGGTATGGTTAGCGCCTGCAAAACAAGAGTACTATGTGTTGCATGTTGAATAATAGAATGATGAAATGGATAAATAAATGGTGTGGACATAGGTAAATGGTTAATGAGAATGATATGATGGTATGATGATTATATGATTGTGTGATGCATGATGATTGATGGCATGTTATTTATGTGACATTTGATGATTGTGTGGTACATGCTGTTGTGAGAGATATTGGGTTATATCGTTCGAGCCTTGGCTCGGGAGGTATAACATATATGTTGTGATGTGATTTTATATGCATGATAATTGTGTTGTATCATTTGAACCTAGATTTGGACGATATAATTTGTTTGTCTCGGGTTTACTTGGTGAAGAACCTGAATTTGATTGCGATGGGTTCGCTTAGTGAGGAACCCGAGATGTTGTGGTGTTGTTGACAGTTTTGATGGTTAAAGGATTTCGATGGGAATTTTTCCTTAGCCAGACACTGAGCACTGCCCGGGTTGATCTCCGGGGGTTGCTTGAAGCATGACGATGCAGTTAGGGTGTGAGCTACCATAAGTTTCGTGTGTCTTTGTGACCGACTTATGGCTGTCTCACATTGGTGATAGACTCTTGTCGGGCATCGTGAAATCTTAGGCTCAGCGTGAGACCCTGGATCGACCCGACAATGTGCCTAGCCTAGAGGATATGTGATGGATTGTGGATTGTGAAATGTAAAGTATGGATTGGTGTTGATGGTGGGTGGAATAACCAATGACAAAGGGCAAGCCTCGATGATCCAACGAGATCAACCACTCTCGAGGGAGTGGATGTGTGTTGCATTGCATGATATTTATTTGAGTGTTATGCTTGGGTTACTTGATGGTTTATTTCTGTGATGCATGAATAATTATTGATTGATTTTTTAGTGACTAATGTGAATGGGGGGGGGGGGGAAAGACTAATCTTAGGGAACCCGGCTCACTGAGCAAATCAGTTGCTCATTAGACTTTTCGTTATGTAGGTAAGCCTTAGTGGATATCTGTTGGGTTAAGGAGCAGTGCTGCTGGCGTAGCGTTTATGCCTTTTATAAATGAGTATGTATTTTAATAAGTAACAGTTTAGAAATGGTCGACCGTATATATGTTTAATGTATTTGAACCTAAGTATTATATGAATAAAGTATCTTTGGCAAATACTTGGGTTCCATATGGTACTACTCCTCGTCCGAGACAAATCTACTAGCGGATTTGAAAGCAGGTTGCAAAGCCTTAATTTGGGTCAGTTAGGATACATGTTCTCAAATGTTTGATCTTGGGATTCCGGATTTGTTATGGGAACCTCGTGTCGAGTGTTTGGGAGCATAGTTGTAGCATCTTCGGTCGGGACATTTTGTTAAGGTTAATTGGTTTGTCGTGCATGTTCTTGTTTGATTGTTGCACGGCAGATTAGTTGACTTTGACTTAATCCTGATCGGGGGTGTTACAACGAAGGTGGTATCAGAGCATGGTTCTGCATGTTCACATGGGTCTCTGTTTTCAAAAATTTTATCGAGTCAAAGATGTCGCAAAAGAGAGTTTAGGAAGCCAACATGCTCCTTTTATTAGGTAGGTTGGGATTATGACTTACCCTAGGTAATGGTGCAGAATGTCTTTGAAATGATTTTGTGGTGAAGAACCCGAGGGGGCTCAACAAGAAAATAAGCAACAAGAGTCTGGAAATGTAATGCGACACTTGGACATGGAGATATCTAATGTTTCTAGTATTTCCGGTGAACCCACCAGACAAAACCTTGACCACCCAAGAATAAATGACAAGCTGAGGGACTATAATGAGGATGAGTCGGACATTCCAAGAAATGTTATGCATGAGCTACATAATGGGAATATGAAATTGGAAAGGAAATTATGAGGAGTGCAGATCCACTTACTACCTTAGTGTATGGTTTATTGGATCGAATTAATCAACATCATCCAATAATGGTAGAAGGCCCATCTAATCCACGACTAGTATCCCTACCTAATTATCTTAAGATGGTTACCATGATGAAGAAACTTGGAACCATAGAATACCCCGGAAGCACTAACCCCTTTGAAGCTGAAGCCTGGTTGAGGGATTTAACAAATAATTTTAGTGCGACTCGATGTCCGGAAGAGTTCAAGAAGGAAATCGTTGTTAATTACTTAATTAAGGACGCTTCAGACTGGTGGGATAATAAGGAGAAATACTATGAAGAAAGATGTGTAGGATGGGAGGACTTTCAAAAGGAGTTTAAGCGGAAATATTTCCCACCTGAGATACGAGACCGATTGGAGACTCAATTCCTATAACTAACTCAAGGAAGAAGAAATGTCTGAGAATACAAAGCTAAATATACTCGACTCAGGAAGTACTCTCCATATGAGCTAGGCGATGAGGGTGCCAGAATATGAAGATTTTGAGAAGTTTACGACCAAATCTACGGATTCAATTACAAGTGGTGGAGTTTCATAGCTTATATAAGCTTGTGGAGCGGGCGGTAAATGTAGAGGAAAGGATGATTGCATAACAAGCTATGCTGAAATCAATGGAGCAACCTCAAAATATTAAGGGACAATGTTCATGTGGGACACGGGGGATCAGCCAAAGGAATCATAGACGAAAACAAACTCGAAGGGGGAACAATGGCAGACAATCAAAGAAAAGTTTAGCATCATGTTATGTATGTTGGGTAGGAGGTCATATGGATAGAGCCTGCCCAAGAAAAGTTCTAAAGTGTATCACTTGTTATACTTGTGGAAAGAAAGGACATTATTCAACCTCATGTCCTCAAGAGGAATTGTATGTCAACACACCATATTACAAGTGTCGGGCGATTAATGATTAAGTAAGTTTTCTAGTTAGAATAATTTGAACCTTCATAGCCTCACAAGGGCCCAGTTCCAGGCATATTGGGTTTTAACTCATTGTGTTATGCATGCCTTGCTTGTTGATTGAATGATTTCATGATAGTATTGCGTGGTAGAATTACATGATAGAATAATATGATAGAAACATGTGTGTGTGTGTGTGATGAGAAAGTAGAAATTGGATTGGTTGATTGAAAAGTGGTTGCGAAATGATTAGGTGATGGAATCACCTATGTTTCGTTCCGCACCCGTGAAAGTGTCGTTAGTTGTCTAGGTTTGGATAAGACTAGTTGAATCCTGGAAAGCTTTTATGAAAATAAAAGCTTAAGTGTGAGCCGTTAGAAAACCTTACCCTAAACCTTCATTATAAGCCAGTGATGATGGTTGATCACGAAAGTATGATGTTGGAGTGTAACGAGGGTGAGCCTCAGTATTAAGTATGAGGAAACAATGAGGAGGATTGTGAGTGGGACATTGAGGTATTAGATAAGAAGATATGAGAAATGGATTCAAGTAAAAGGAAGTTCGTGGGGAGCAACACAAGACGACAAATACTTGGAATGAGATAGAGACAAGATTGTTATCGAAGACATGAATGCAAAAAAAATGTTTAGAGTATAATGATGGATGTAATGTCAATTGGTTATCTTGGCATTAAGTAAGATACAATGGAGTAGTCTTGGGAAAATTGATGAAGGAACGAAAGTACGAAAGACGAAGGCGGATTGAAATTAGAACTACCATATGTGATGGACTGCATATGGGGTAAAAGTTAAAATAAAAGGAAACAAGATGTGGTTCCGACCATAGAGAGAATGATATAGTAAGTTGAAGGAGGATTTAAATAATCATAAACTTATAAGTTATGGTGCAAGATGAGAAGTAGATATCAGGACATGACATAACTCCGTCCATGGGAAATAAGAACCGAGTGACGAAGAAGACTGGAATAATGGAAGTGAGAAAGATTTTTAGAAGAGTTGAATATAATGTGGATAGGATATCATGGTATAATAGATGGAAGTCGAAGATGGAAACTCGAGTGCTACTACTAAGCAAAAAAGTATCCAAAGGAATCAGACAAGGGCTCGATTAGATGGTGAGAGTTTTAGTTGGGATTTTGAAGGAGGCGTTGGTCTAGAACAAATCATTAGAAAATTTAAAAGATTGAAAATAATTTTGAATCAATCTAAATTAAAACACAAGGAGGTGTAGGAGGACATGATAAGAAGAAGTAGAAGACATAAGAGGAGCAAGAGGCGGATATTCACAGACATTATAATGGATAAGAAGGCTTGTTGGAGAATGTTGAAGAAGACTAAAGTGTTAATAGATAAAGTCGACTCGGCAATATCGAAATAGTCTATGGATATGGAACCATAAGGAAAAGTGTACAAAAGATAAATGTTATGAGGAATGTACGAAATAAAGACGGGGATAACACGGAGTATAAGGACAAAGATGCTAAAGGTTAAGATGAGAGGAAAGAGTGGGAATGAGAAGAATCATTACAAATGTTGAAGAGTGAAGGAAAATGCAGTATGAGGGTGAGAAAGAACAATGAATCTAGAGGAGTAATTGTAACATCTTTCGTCGGGTGAAAGGTTAAGGTTCCTTGATTTGTCGTACATGTTCTTGTTCGATTGTTGCACGACCGATTAAGGTAACTTTGACATGATCCAAGCTAGAGGTGTTACAATGAAAAGGTAACTAAGAAAAGGTGGTAAGAAGGAGAATTATGTTAAATGGAAAAAGAAAAAAAAACGGAAGTATGATGGAGCAATAAATTTAAAGTAGTCGTAGAATCTTCAATCAGGTGAAAGGTTAGGATTTCCTGATTTGCCGTGCATGTTCTTGTTTGATTGTTGCACGATAGATTAAGGGAACTTGACCAGATCCGGGATGGGGGTAATGCAACTACATGGATAAGTGATTGAAAGAAGAAAGATAATCAAGATGAAATGTGATCAGTGGAAGTTCAAAATTAGAGGATTGTATGAGTTAAGTACTAAGTGAATTGGTTTTGAAGATTGAATGAAGTGCAAGGATTAAGTGGTAGTAAGGATGAAAGTGCTACAAAAGCTGATCTAAGAAGAAGAAAGGATGGAAAAGTGGAATCATACTGGAGAAAAGGAATGACTATGATCGAGGAAAAAGGGGAATGGAAGTTGATATGATCAGTCAGGGTGATGAAAGGTATTCTTCAAGAATTTGAGGACAAATTCTATTGAGGGGGGGGGGGGAGAATGTAATGACCCTCAATAAGAATTAAGAAATGGACGAGATCCGATTAGTGGTCGAAGAAGGATAATAGCCGATAAGACGAACCAAAGAAGGTTTTGGTGAACGGTTTACATATTGACGATTGAATAAGTATGGGTAAAGCCCGTGAACGTCTCTGGCATGAGAGAGTTTTGTTATGGGTAAAGCCCATGAATGGCTCTGGCATGAGAGAATTATGCGGGAATCAAATGGCCGAGATGAGCATTATCGGGAAATTCCTTAGTTAGCGAGAAGATCGAGAATGGAAGAAGAAATGTTGCATAAGAGGAATCCAAGTCCATAGGACTTAGCCAAGTAACCATGGTCAGGACTCATGCTAAATTGGTCGAGAGATTAGTTTCTCAAGACAGTTTGAAGAGGCTTGCGGAATGCTTCTAAAAGAACGTCCGAAAGATTTGCCGAGTGATTGGCCAGGTGGTGTGAAATGGAAGCCTAGTTCAATTGAGCTGCTTGAGAAGAACAAATAATTTGAAGTTGGATACAGTGAGAAACTGATGGCATGGGAAGGTTCTTCGAGAAATTTTGTGAATCTGAAATGCCAACGGTTCGGCTTGAAATTCCCTAGATGGGTGGGAAAATTGATCGGGAAATTATTCTTAAGCCGTTAGGGACAAATGGTTTTGAGAATAATTTATAAATATTTTTGAAAGGAGAAAATAATATTTTGGTTGAAGAAATAATTTTCCCAACAGTCCGGATTATTTTTGGTATGACTGGAACCGAGCGGATATTATTTCGGTATGTCTACATAAGTTTGGAAGCGAAAGCAAGCAGACTAAGTAACTAGGTGGCACAACTAAGAAATGCCATGGAATGGGTGAGTAATCACCACCAACTATTTTCTTATTGGTCGAGGTGGGCCACCTCCTTTCTCCACCCCACCCTCACGTTCATCCCCTTTCTATATAAAGCCCCTCTCGTCCTTTTAGTTATTATCATCTTAGTAATTTTTTTGGAATCTAACAACCAAGACAAAAGGTAAGTCCTAAACATAGTTTTAATTTATAGTTTAGTTTTTAAATACTAGATTAGAATTAAATCCTTAGATTTTGATTAAGTAACTTAATTATTTTCGATGATCCGAACGTCCGAAATATAAATCTTTAAGTTATTTCGTTAGAAGTTCAAGGAAATCAATCGCGAAGTAGAAACGAATAGAACCAAGAAAGGGCAAGCCATTATAAAGCCAAACCATTCAAAATTTCAGGTGAGTCTCGGTTATAGGATTGATAGTTAGGTGCGGTTAGCGCCTCCAAAACAAGAGTACTATGTGTTGCATGTTGAATTGTAGAATGATGAAATGGATAAATAAATGGTGCAGACATAGGTAAATGGTTAATGAGAATGATATGATGGTATGATGATTATATGATTGTGTGATGCATGATGATTGATGGCATGTTATTTATGTGACATTTGATGATTGTGTGGTACATGTTGTTGTGAGAGATATTGGATTATATCGTTCGGACCTTGGCTCGGGGGGGTATAACATATATGTTTTGATGTGATATTATATGCATTATAATTGTATTGTATCATTTGAACCTTGGTTTGGATGATATAACTTGTTTGTCCCGGGTTCGCTTGGTGAGGAACCCAGATTTGATTGCGACAGATTCGCTTGGTGACGAACTCGAGATGTTGTGGTGTTCTTGACAGTTTTGATGGTTAAAGGAACTCCTCTACTCAGTGATTTGGATGGGAATTTTTCCTTGGCCAAATACTGAGCACTGCCCGGGTTGATCTCTGGGGGTTGCTTATTGCATGACGATGCAGTTGGGATATGAGCTACCATAAGTTTCGTGTGTCTTTGTGATCGACTTATGGTTGTCTCACATTGGTGATAGACCCTTGTCGGGCATCGTGAAATCTTGGGCTCAGAGTGAAACCCTGGATCGACCCGACAATGTGCCTAGCCTAGAGGATATGTGATGGATTGTGGATTGTGGATTGTGGAATGTTGAGTATGGATTGGTGTTGATGGTGGGTGGAATGAACAATGGCGAGGGGCAAGCCTCGATGATCCAACGGGATCAACCACTCTCGAGGGAGTGGATGTGTGTTGCATTGCATGATATTTATTTGAGTGATATGCTTGGGTTACTTGATGATTTATTTCTGCGATGCATGAATAATTATTGATTGATTGTTTAATGACTACTACCTATTGGGGGAAAGACTAATCTTAGGGAACCCGACTCACTGAGCAAATTAGTTGCTCATTAGACTCTTCGTTTTGCAGATTAGCCTTATTGGATATCTGTTGGGTTAAGGAGCAGTGATGTTGGCGTAGCGTTTATGCCTTTTGTAAATGAGTATGTATTTTAATAAGTAACGGTTTAGAAATGGTCGACCGTATATATGTTTTATGTATTTGAACCTAAGTATTATATGAATAAAGTATCTTTGCCAAATACTTGGGTTCCATATGGTACTAGTCCTCGTCCGAGACAAACCTACTAGCGGATCTGAAAGCAGGTTGCAAAGCCTTAATTTGGGTCTCTTAGGATACATGTTCTCAAATGATTGATATTGGGATTCCAGATTTGTTCTGGGAACCTCGGGTCAAGTGTTTGGGAGCATAGTTGTAGCATCTTCGGTCGGGACATTTTGTTAAGGTTAATTGGTTTATCGTGAATGTTCTTGTTTGATTGTTGCACGGCAGATTAGTTGACTTTGACCTAATCATGATCAGAGGTGTTACACGAGTGGTAAGGGAAACTCATCATGGTGGAAACCACCAATGGCTCCCTGGGTAAAATGTAATGTGGGATCATCATGGAACGCAAAATCAAGACTAGGAGGAGCAGCTTGGGTACTGAGAGATGACCAAGGTAAAGTGTTGATGCATATTATGAGATCTTTTGCTAATGTTTTGAACAAGTAGGAGGCAGCTCTTCAAAGCTTAATGTGGATTATTGAAAGCATGAAAAGTTTGAGATTTGACAAGATTGTTTTTGGTTTAGAAGATGCAGATCTAGTCAAAGCAGTTAAAAAGCCTAAGGTTTGGCCGACCAATAGTCATCAGGTTTCAAAATTTCTTTTAGCAGTTTCAAATTTTTTGGAATGGGAATTGGTCTATGATTCGAGAGCTAGAAACAAAGGAGCTACTCTCATTGCAGTGAGTGTAACCAGATATGGTAGACTTCAGTCTTATGTCGCAGCAGGTGCACCAAGTTGGTTAGAATTAACCTTCAACTCAGAGAGAGTCCCCCCTCAATAGTCTATATAGTGTCATAAGCAATTCCTTCTCAGTAGGTATAAATTAAATTGCTCATAGGGCCGTGTTTTTTGTAAGGCTCCTTTTGTTCTTGGGCTTAGTTGTACAAACTCTTTCTTAATGGTGTTTGGTTTTTCGCCAATCTTATTCTATATTCCAATTTTAAAAATGCTCTTTTATTTTTTACTCCATTTTCTAAAGTTGAAAATGAAGTAAAGTTAAACAAAATTGAAGAAAAGCTACTATTCAAAAATAGAGCTTGTCCATCACTTTGGGACGTGCTCTCCACTTCTCTCGGTTCATATTTATGGAGAAAATTGCTTAAACTTCGAGATTTTGCATATGGTTTTATCCATGGATTAGTTTGCAATGGACAAGCTATATAGTTTTGGCACGGTAGTTGGTTGTTAAATCGTCTGCTCATTCAGATTATGGGCTTCATTGGACATCATATTCTTGGAATTCCTCTTGCATATGTTGTGTCGATCGCAACAAACAGTGCAAGTTGGCGTATCAGGATGCGGACTCGATAATTTCAGGATGTCGTGGAGGCGACTAGGGCTCATCATTTCCCCTATGCTTTAGCCGGTTATGATCTTTGCCTTTGGAGACACTCTGATGATAACTCCAAGCCTCTATTTTCATCTTCAGCAATCTGGGAACAAGTTCAGGTTCCCCACAACATAGTCCATTGGAGAAAGCTCGCGTTGTTTACTGAAGGGATCCTCATTGCAGCTTCATAACATGGATCGCGTTCCACAATCTGCTATCGACTGGTGATTGTATACATAATTGGATTCAAATTCAACATTGTGTCTTCTGCGATGATCCGGGCTAGACACGTGATCGCCTCTTCTTAGCATGCCCGTACACCTTCATAGTTTGGTCAGAGATAAGTGCATCCCTCTTGGGTGAGGCACTTACTCCAAGATGGTCTGACACCCTACGTCTTTTGACCTCCTCCTTCTGTGCATCTTTGTTCATCGTCATTCGCCTCACCTTTCAAGTTTCAGTTGACAGGATATTGGTAAGAACGAAATGTACGGAGACGTCGTATCAACAAATTTATTTTCAACCAATTACATCGCAACATCGATATGATTATTCGTAATAGGCTTTTATCCATTGTGTTATATCAAGGTGACTTAAATATCTTATGTACCAGTAAGTTTTTGCATTCAGTTATGTATGGTTTCTTAAGGGGTCTAAATTTCAAAGTACAGGCGATTTAGGAAGTTGGTTTTTTGAGGTTATAAATACATGTGTTAGGAGTTTGTAATTATTATTGGCACGATTAATAAAAAAAATTCTAAAAGTTGTTTGCCTCAATTCGTTCTCTCTGCGATTTTAGCTTGTCTTTAGGTTTAACTCGTGATATTTCACAACACATTGCTTATTATGAATCACATCGATATAGAGACGTTATGGAGTTGTGGCTTTACCATTATCGTGGATGTCTTTCTAAATGTCTTTCAAGCTGATACGAAGTCATGCTTTTCTTTTTATCTATTTTCTTTTACTCTTCTCTCCATTTGTAAATCCATTCAATTTTATTTAAAGGTGATTTGGTAGAATAATCTAAAAAAATCAATATCAGCAGATACAATCATCTATATTTTTTCATTTAATTTAGAATCAATAAAATAAGGTGGATATTACAATCTTCTTCTTATAGGCGCGTGAACGTACTAAAACTTCTACTCACGAGGATCTTTTGGAAGATTTTATGAGACAAAAGTGGCGTATGTAAACGTCATATCATTACCATAAATTTTTTGTTACTTTTTTCAAATTTCACTTTCACCCCTAAAACGAGTGGTTGAGAAGCTATAACCTTGTCATTAGATAATCGACCGACCATCTTTTTCATCTATTAGATCTACAAGGAAGTAATAAAATCTGTCTCTAAAACAACCACCGGTGAAAACAATAGTGATAAGGTAAAAGTAGTAAAGCTTATTTTCATCTCTAATATATCATTTATGTGAAACATATTCTTGACGGACTATTTTGCATTTATTATGATCAGATCAAGTTAATGCACTATTTTAATTTTTGAGTAGATGATCCAGATCTAACAGTTTCGATATCATATAAAATCTTGTTTATTTTTGTTGTTAATTAGTTGATGATGTTATATGAGTCATGTAAACTTTTTATTATAGATCAAATCAGTGGTCATAACTATGTACGTTTCTTCTTGAAACAATTTGTGTGTAGATGGTTTATGCATGTCATCTACTTTTTTTTTGGTTTCTACCTAAGGTTACCGAGAAAGACAAGTTGTTATTGGTTACCGACAATCGGGAAAGGACATATATTGGTATTTAAAATTTCGAGACCAAAGGCAAGAACCAGGGCAAGTGGATACAACTTAGATCTGGCATGTCATACATAGATCTTGTCACAAACGTGCGAAATGCTCTAAACATTCAAAGCCATAAAGTTATGTGAAGCTTACATATCAATATCTGGAGTGGATGGTTGTTGGCGAAGGAATGGAACACCACCACAATACATTTTAGAAGATGCAGATGTTGATATGTTCATCCAGCTTAGGCGACTGATCGAGGAAGCAAATTTATTTGTGACCATTATCAACGCACCACCATCTCTGATAGAAGCGAAAAAGAAAATTGAATGGCTATATAATGCAGCTCATAGCAAAAACTGAGACAACATAGAATCTGTTAGTGACTCATGGAGAGATAGTGAAGATGAGTGGCACGAATTTACAATCGATGAGACACCAACCCAACCACAGCTAGCTAGATCTCTTCTACCATAATTTGATGTTATCGAAAATAATCTGACTATTCCGAGAACAAAAGGTGTAGTGACTATTCTAACAAAGAGTAGTATCATTCGGTTGGCGACGCCAACCAGTGGGAAAAAAGATAAAGGAAAGGGACCTATGGTTGAGGTTGGGGACAATAGTAGGATACAAGATGTTCCTCCCTTGGTAGATTTACGTAGCATTCCCCAGAGAAATCTTACAATACGAGATGAACAAGTCACTAATCAAGCTAAATGCGAAAATGATAATGAGGAAGGAACTTCGAAGGCAATACACTTTCCAGTTACTTCAGCAAGTGGCATCGATGCCGATAATGACATACCCACAAGGCAATTTGGTCGAATCCCTATTTAGGGAGGGGCAGAAGCGACACTTTCGGAATTTCTAAATGACAAGAGTGATACTATTGCTCCTTTTATGTATAACACTCCTCCAGTATTCAACGACATCGAGGACGACGATAAAATTATGTCAATTATCTAAATAGTCGTTCTACGTTTTATAAAAACTTTTTATAATAGTTCGACCTCTTTTTGTAGACATTTATGCAGCTTTGCAAGTTGTTGCATACGAGGGAGATGATTTGTTTGTGGTAAGGGTCTTCAAATCAAAGGATGATTGCAGGATTAAGACTGCAATCCATGCAATCAACATGAAATTTAATTTCCAGACTAAACGCTCTCCACCAATGTACATGGTGCTCAAGCGAATTTCATCCAAATGTTCATGGCGCGTATATGTATCTATATTGGACCAGTCAGAAAGCTTTAAGATCTGCCAAGCTACATAGATACATATGTGCACAATTGATAAAAGGAAAAATTAACACAAGTTTGCTATAACACAAGTGATAGTGAATTAATGGCATCACGCTATATGGCAATCAAGATAGGACCAACACCCGAAGTACTAAAGAAAATTCTGTTAGATGAATACCATGTGAACATTTCTTACTAGAAAGCTTGGCGAGCAAGAGAACATACAATGGACCACACTCTTGGCTCATTCGCAGGTAGTTATGCTCTGTTATCAACTTATTTCAAATTTCTTGAGAAAAAACCCTCAGAAGTCTATTTTCATGTAGTTTGATTAGTTGTTGGATGGTAAGCGAAGGTTTAAGTATTGCTTTCTTGCTGCTCTTAATGGATACTAGTGGCTATGCAAAGTCAATGTGGTTGATGGTACTTCTATCAAAACTAGAAATGGAGGGATGTCTCATTCCGGTTTGTTGTCAAGATGCTATCTTTCAAATCTTTTCGATTGCGTACGAAGTTGTTGATAGGGAAACAAATGCATCATGGGAGTGATTCTTTCAAAAACTTAATACATTTTTCCTTGATGGACATGACATAGTCTTCATATCGGATCGACACGTTAGCATCCGTAATGGATTGTGCAAAGTAATATAATTGTGATTAGAAATTTTATCTTGATAGACAATTTATCTAAGTATTATAGAAAACAATTTAAATGCAACAAAACAATGTTAATCTTAGTTCTCGTGTTGGTTTTTTTTTGTGGAAACGTAGATCTACAAAGCAGTTCATCATGGTGCTTGTATTGTGCATATTTACTCAAACATCAAGTTTCTTTATAAGCCAAAGTGTGTGGTTATATTGATGGCAAAAGCTACGAGATGCTACACTATTCATGAGTTCAATGGAATATTCACTGAGATTCAACATTTGAACCATGTTTGCGCTGCTTACTTCGTAGACATTGGTACGTTTATGTTTTTATGCATGTATTCAAACTCAATATATATATATATAGACTACTTTTATAGTACGTCTTCCTAACACAAAATATCATTGCACTTATAGAAAGATTATTTTTATAGTACGACTATTAAATACTATATCATTTGCATTCAGGGTTTCAACACTAGACGAGGTGTCACATTAAGTGCTCAAGGTACAATATCATGGATTATAACATTGCAAAGTCCTAGAATAATGTAGTCAAAAAGGCAAGAGAGTACCCACACATATGTATGCTTGAATACATACACACGCAAGTTATGTCATGGTTTGCAATAAGGAAAGCAAAAGCTATGGCTGAAATTAGTTCACCAACACCCAAAGTTCGTGAACGTTTGGAACGAAACTATAATACTTCAACAACATACGCGTTCGACAATCAGCTTCTTTGAATTTGAAGTGAAAACCTGGGAAGGAGCATCCTATATTGTTAAATTGGATGTTAAAAGCAGCTCATGCATAGAGTACCAATTACTTGGCTTTCCTTGTGCGCATGCCCTTGTTGCGACATGTCGAAGCGGATTGGCAACAGATGCAACGGTGTGCGATATTACTATGGTAAGTCGTGAAATAATGCATATTTTGAGAAATTTATCCAATTCCGACAGTAGGTGGGCAAGCCATGGGAGGATTAGATTCATAAAATGATGCACTCCCACCTAAGACGAGATGCCCTCATGGGCGTCCTAAGAAGATAAGGATCCAATCATGTAGGAAATTCAAGGTGAAAATTGGATTTGTGTTTTTACAGTACGACTACTACTTATTGTTTGACTACCTCATAAATACTGAACACTGCTTAATTTTAGCGTAAAAAATCGCAAACTAAAAGACATTACAGTCGATGTTTTGGTGTTGGGCACAACAAAACTTATTGCCACTATGGCATATAAATGTATCTAAATGGGGAGCGAGAGTGTTTTTCTTTCCAAGCAAGGAGTGCTTGACTTAGTAAGGTATGCGGCCGATAGTACTAGAAGCTTACAGTTACGGATTGGACATGCAACAATTTTACCATATTTCACGAAATAGTTAGATATATTCTGAGAAAAATAACATAATTTTCTATTTGATTGACTACCAAGCTTGCATGTTGTTGTTGTTTTTTATATGTTTAATATATGAAACCAAGTAAGAACTCATACTATGTCCCCTTTTGATGTAAATTATATGCAAGTAAACTTAATTTCTATATATATA